>JAKEYF010000252.1:0-83685 GCA_021527775.1 Lactarius sanguifluus
CGTATCTCCTGGGAGCTAACTTGGCCGTCGGATGCATCGTTCTTAAGTTGGTTGCTTCTAGCCACACTTTCTGACTGACGGCGTATAGTTCGTGTTTCGAATCCTTGATCCAGGATTCTTGCGCAGACTTCATGGCGATTGCCGACTGTCTTCGGGCATTTTGCAATTGCTCCAGCCGTCTCGATGCTTCTTGTACCTTCGTGTGATTATTGCTAGGTTGGTGCACTGGCGGTGTAAATCCGACGAGGAGTTCAAATGGTACCTGTTTGGTAGTCTCCGACTTCCAGGCGTTTAACGTGTATTGGGCTATTGGTAACCAGTCTGCCCAATCATCGTTATGATTGCTAAAGATGCGCAGATATTGCTCCAATCGTTGATTTGTACGTTCCGACTGACCATCTGTTTGCGGGTGGTAAGCAGTACTGATATTTTGCTCGATCTGTAGTTTTGTCACGAGTTCCTTGAATATCTTCGCTGTGAACCTGGGATCTCGGTCCGAGATTACTTTCTTCAGTAATCCGTAGTGCGGGAGTACATGTTTGAGGTATATAGCTGCCGTTCCTATAGCGTCGATCGTTTCTTTGCACGGTATGAACAAGCTGGCCTTTGTGCATCCTTGGTCCGTTATCGTCAGGATCGTGTCATATCCTTTTGATTTCGGGAGTTTTGTAATGAAATCTAGCGCTATCGTTTGAAACGGCATCTGTGGTCCTTCGTGCGTAATGGGGTAAATTGGTATTTTTGGTTTTCCCGGCAGATTTTTGTTTGCTTGGCACGACGCGCATCCGTTTACAAAGTCTGTTACCTCCTTTTTCATGCGAGGCCACCAGTAGTGTTGCTGAATGGCGTCTAGAGTCTTCGTTATCCCTGGATGTCCTGCTGTCGGCACGTTGTGGAACAATGTGACCACCCCTCTTTTTAGGGTTACATCGTCCACGATGGCAAGACGACCCGTGCGGTAGAAACAACCGTTCAGCATGGTTAGAGTACCGTTGTCCACGAGGTTCATGAGCGACGATCTATGCGATGTTTGTGCGGCACGGAGTCTATCGTCTAGCGTCGTAGTCTGTATCGCTTCTATGAAGAAGGAGGGAGGTAGAACGAGGACGTCAGCGTTGTCCGGGTTATCGGTAGATGGGATCGATTTGGGGTGTCGAGATAGCGCATCTGCTTGAAGCAGGGCACCCGGTCTATGGACAAGGCGGAGGTTATAGTCGGCCAAGACATTGACAAGGCATGCGACGTGTCGGCTGATGCGTTGCGGGTGTCTGTAATGGATAAGATTTGCGTGGTCTGTGTAGACCGTGACCGGGTGGGTGCTACCAACAAGTAGGTGTCTCCAGTGTTCCAGACCTCTGACGAGGCCGAGGAATTCTCTGTCGTACACGTCGTAGTTCCGTTCTGCATCGTTGAACGATTGGGAGAAATATCCTACTGCTTGCGGCTTTCTGCGCTGGTCTTTTTGTGTCAGTATCGCTCCGAGTGCGAACGCTGAGGCATCGGTTTGGAGTTCGTAGGGGACGATGGGGTCTGGTTGGCGAAGCACCGGTCTGCTAGTCGCAATCTCCAAAAGCATTGTTAATGCTTTTGTGCATTTCTCCGTCCACTGAAATGGTATGTCTTTCTTTAATAGTGCGTTAAGTGGTCGGGCGATGGCAGCGAAGTTTGGAATAAACGGCCTTTGATAGTTGAGGACGCTGAGTGTGCTGCGAATTTGTCGTACCGTGGATAATGTCCGTGGCCAGTCCCTTAGTCCGCTGACCTTGTCTGCCCCCATCCGGATGATGCCCCGATTGATGGTCATACCTAGATAGTCGATTTCCGGGACTTCGAAGACACATTTTGCCAGCTTAAGAAAGTAACTGTCGTTCTGGAGTACTTCCAGAACTGCGCTGACTATTTCGCAGTGTCTGTCCAGATCTTCATAGTCTTTGAAAGTTCAGTTGCAGGAACTGAAAAAGACTGCAACCCAACCTGACTTCAACTGGTAGCAACTGCAACTTTCAGTTGCAGTTGCAGAGTTTTACACATCAGCAACTGCAGTCTTTTGCAGTTGTGCAACCGGTTGCAACCGGTTGCGACCGGTTGCTTAGTAAGCAAGTGATTGGGCTGAATTTCTGATCAAAACGAGCCTAAGATCACCCAAATTGGCCAAAAACTGAGCAAGTTATGATCAAAACAATCATTTTACTCATAACTTCTGCTTTTTTTGGCTGTTTTACCTAATTATTTTTTCATTATAAGGCAGTTGCACTTAGAAATTTATTATAAGTACCTATTAACACTAATCATAAGTGGTTTTGACTCAGTTTAGACCAGTTTCAAATAGATTAAATAACATTCAGTTGGGTCCAGTTGCAACTGGTGCAACTGGTTTTTTTTGCAGTTTTTTGCAGTTGCAGTTGAGGTTGCAACAAATTTCATTTTTTGGCAACCAGTTGCAGTTGCAGTTGGACCAAATATGGTCAAAAAACCGGACCCAACCGGACTTTCAAACCCTAGATCTTCAGTTGTGGCAATGAGGATATCGTCCATGTACACGTAAAGCTCTCCCGGGTATTTGTCCAAGAGTCGTCTTAGGAGTCTGTTCATAGCGCGAGAGAAGGTCGCCGGCGAGTTCGTGAGCCCGAAGTACATTACCATTGGTTCGAATAATCCCAAAGGCGTTTTGAACGCCGCTTTCCACTGGTCGCCATCCTTGATGAGGATGTTGTTATAACCCCAGCGAATGTCGAATTTCGTGAAAAGACATTTATTTCCGAGCGACGTAAGAATATCCTGGATTAGTGGCAAGGGATATTCGTCTCTGATTGTCCAAGCATTTAATGCTTTGTAATCTTGTACGGGCCGTTGTGATCCGTCTTTTTTCTTGATAAAGAAAAGAGGTGATGCATATGGGGATTTTGATTCTCTGATGTAACCCTTTTGAAGTTGTTCGGACAAGAAAGCGCGAAGATCTTTCATTTCTGCTACGTTCATAGGATACACTTTTGTGCCTAGGTGATCAGGAGCCCCTTCTTTTAATAGTATGGCGTGATCGTCTATACGTGTTGGGGGGAACCTTTGTGCGGCTTCTTCCGAGAAGACGGTGGCGAATCTTTCGTAAGCCTGTGGTAGTTCTGTTGTCTTTTTGACTCCTGCGGCGAATGCCATTTTCTGCGCTATGGTTTCGTTGATTTGGGTCCCTCCTTGTCCGATGGTCAAGGGTCCTCCTTTGTAGTTTCCTTTGGACCAATCGATCTCTGGCTGTCGTAATTTGAACCAGGGAAGTCCTAGGATGGCTCGACAAGATCCTAAGTTCGTAATGAAGAATTCGAGTACGTCTTTGTGATCTCCATCGATGAGGGTGATTCTACACTTGTCTTCTAGGGCACCGGCTGTATTGATCGTGCCGTCTGCGTTACGGATGTCGATTCGCTCCGTGGGTTCTGTGGTGAAACCGAGAAGTCTTGCTGCGTTTCGATCGATGAAGTTTCCACTAGCCCCAGTGTCTAGAAGGACGAGCAATTTCTGGTTAGTTCCGCGCACTCCAGCTTCGATCGTCACGGATTGTTCTCTGACGCTCTGCATGGCGTTTATAGTGAGATCTTCTTCATCGCCCCCCGTTTCCAGCAGTAATGAGGTGATGAATTCTTGCCTTTCCATGGGTGTCATTCCCAGAACGGCTCGCCTAGCTTCGTCCCTTTGCGGAATGGCTTCCGCAACTGTCGGCTCTTCATCGGAGGGAGTCGAGACTGTGTTAACGCGTTGCGTGTTTTGCTTCTTTTTCGGGCAGTTCATTGACATGTGTCCTTGCGCCATGCATCTGAAGCACCGTCCTTCTTTCTGGCACTTCAGTTTCTCTTCGGGAGTTCTCTTTGTTTGCCAAGCGGGTTTTGCTTGTCCGATTTGTACGTTGTCTACGTCCATCAGGACGATTTGGTCGTTGCGTGGAGGACGTGGGACCTTCGTGGGTAATGTCTGTACTCTTCCTTGTTGCATTATCCTTCCGCCACTGATGTTAGCGATGGCGGTGGCGATGGCCTTATAGCGCTGCGCTTCTTCTCTGGTTGCTTCTTGCCATTCGACCATTTTCTTGGGCATAGACGGCCTTTTGAGGCATGCCACGAGAAGTCCTTTCTTTAGGCCTCTTTTGAAGAATTCTAGAGTGCCGTTGGCGTCCGGGTCCCATTTCGCAATGATTGCGAGTCTTTCGAACGTTGCAATGTACTCATCGATATCGTCGGCGTTCATGACGAGAGTGGTGAGCTGTTGATGAGCGTTTTGTTCGCTCAGAGTGTCTGTCCAGGTTAGCTTGAATCCGGATTCGAAAGTGGTCCATAGGCTCTCGTCTTTTTCTGTGAGTACTGGTACGCGCGTGGTTACGCTCTCGTCCAGTTCTTTGCTGACTCTGTCTGCCCAGTCATCCACGGTTGGCCCCCGGATATAGGATAGCACCAGGCTGACGCGGCTGTATGGCAACTTCATAAGTTCGTGATCTCGATTGATATGTCTGTATTGATGGAATTCGCGTAGGAATTGGAGGCTTTTTGCTCGATTTCCGGTAAATTCCTTCGGGGGTTGTCCTTTTAGGGATCCGTTATTTATGGTTGTCATTGCGGCTGGTACTGATGGGGTAACTTGAGGTACGTGACTCGTGGTAGTGGTCTGGGGCAGGGCGTAGGAGCTAAACGCTGTTGCTGTAGTTTTGTCGACTGGTGTGAGTTTCTCGAATTCCTCAGCAAGTCCTTCGAGAGAGTCTTCGCTGTTTCCGGGCTCGATTTCGGCCTCTTCGGTGTCTCCTACTTTTGTGGTGTCCGGTTCTGCTGTTATTGCGGTGGTTCCTCTTTCCGGATTTGCTTCGTCTTCTGGATTCCACCAGCCTAGTCCTAGGTCGTTCTTCCTCGAGATGCGAAGTGACTTCCGAGTCACGAAATCATCGTCGCGTTTTCAAGCAAGTACCACGAATCGTTGATGAATTCGGTGTACCACGCGACTCCTTGGATGTGGATACGATATCCCTCTCTTGCGTCAAGTCGTCGTCCGAATCGATGAGCGTACGCCCAGTACGCTTGTCCTTGAACGTGTGCTGGAAGATCTTCCGACCAGCGTCTTAAAACTTCGACGGGTGTGTCGTCATCCGGGATGTGGATCCTTAGGCTAGCCACTGTATCTTTGTCTTAAGATTACGCGTGAATATATTCACTGTCCGTAATTGAATCGCGGTGTCCGTTGTTTCCGTCGATGTCGGTACTGTGTCTGCGCGCCTTATGTTCCGCGCAGGGTCGGTATGTATGGTCTTAGCTTGTTTTACGATCCAGCCGGATCGTTCGGACCGTCGGGTCAAGGGTTCGGGGTATGATGACGATGAGCAAAGGTACTTTGCTCCAGAGGATGTACGAGATGAGTGGGGCGCGCTGTTTCACTCGAGCTGAGCAGAACTTGGCTGGGATTTATCAAAGCTAAGACAAGGTATCTACCTATGAAACGAGCCCCTCTTTATACTCATACAGACTGTGATTTTCGAAACTATTTTCTATGAGTATTTCTACAGCTGCCTTGCTGGCAGTCCTCCATTCGATACGCTGCTTTGTCCTTTGCTACTCCGTACTTGTCACGTGTCATGTGATCGTGACAACTATCCACTAGATATACAGTTGACGAGGGGCTTTGAAGCTCCTCCTGAACATAAGGTACCCAATAGCCGTAGTAGCTCAAACCCTACTACGACTGTCCTAGGTATGAGTCAAGTCCATACTGCGAGACATGTGATAACCACAACAAGCTGACTGAGACGACTGTCCCTGACTAATACTAGGGTAGTCAGAACCCCATGAGACTGCAGTCCATACCGATGAGTCTGATCGCAACACACTACATCTGTAAACACAATTAGGTGTTCGGAGCGTTCAGAGCTGTTCGGAGTGTCCTTGAACGGCTCCAAATGGCTCTGAACACCTACTGCAATTACAGATGCCTAGTGGCGTCTGAGCCATCGGGAGTCTCCGCCCAGCTAGGCGGTTCCTCTGGCCTGCGTCCTGTAGCGTCGGCGGTCGGGATTCGTAACAAGCGCCAAGTAGAATACAATTACCAGACTGTTAACACATTTCAGTTAGCGCAGCGGATTATCAATATAAAGAGGGCATACCTTCGTCCCCATTCCTCATTCTAATTCCTGTCTTTACTCACTGATCATAGCACATCACTTTCTCTCAATATTGTCACCTTTGCTTTGATCTTCATAGATGGCCCTGCGAACCCGCCGTGCTCAGATGGTGCCGACAGAACTCATGCAGGGAGGACGAAACAAAAACCAGACTCCATTTCAAACTGCAACTCTGATGGGCCAAAGCAACACTACGGGCTCGAATAGTAACACAATGATTCGGGTCCCTCCACCCAGTAAGTCTACAACTTCGTGGAGTGAGCCATGTATCTCATTATCACAAGCACGTGGGAAACGTACCTTCAGCGACATCGTTACATCCACACCCTCGGAGACACAGTCAGGCACAGCTAAGAGAACTCGAGCTATTGGTATGTGTGTCACGATTTTCCCCCTTCGCTTCCTTCATTCTCATCTCGTGACCCATATTCCGTGTCAATTCTCCCTTGTACTTTTACGATACGATCCGCTCCGATTCGGACCCTGGCTCTTATCTCGCGCCTAGCGCATGACCGTTACGACACCCCGTGGCACGACTTCCAGAACCCGCTGACGACTTCTGATCCACGCGTCGTCCCGCGGGATTCCCTTGTTCTCTTTTCGTACGTTCTCTTTGTTAGCTCTCTAGGACCCGGATCCTAGGATCGCGCCATATGTTTGTCCCTGGCAAACATCATGTACTAGTATATAAGTCCCACGCTACCTAGCTTGTACGGTAGACTTGACTTCTTGTGTAATACCACACCGCTGTCCATTCTCACGAACTGATCCCTTGAGTCGCACGTTCGCTTGACTCCCCGTCTTCGCTCGCCGCTGCGCTTGAGCTTGCCCTTGCTATTACCCTTGTGTCCACGGAGGCCAAGTGGTACTTGTTCACCATCGAACTAAGTCGTAACTGACTTACTCCTGTCCCGTTACCGTCCGTGACTTAACCGAAGTACACGTCGTACTTAACGCCCCTGTGGTGGCGTTACATTAAGTCAAGTCTCTCACAGTGGCGACATCTAGTCGTGCCAGATCCACGTTCCACCCAGAATACATTACTCGGTTTACAACCGACGAGCTCTCTGATCGTATCAAAGGAGCAGCTGTCTGGGCAGAGATCAACGGCGTGGAAGGATATTATATCTTCAACCCAACAAAGAAAGAGTATCACCAGATCCATTACCTAGAGGACAAACGTCTCTGGGTTTACATCGATTACTCGCCGAACGAACGAAGCTGGTACACTATCAAACCAGTACCGCTTGAATTGAACGTTGGACCACTAAAGAGTCATAACCCGAAAGGGATTGACATTGACTCCGACCCCGATAATTCACCTAGTGTCTCGGTGCCAACAACCACGTTTACCCCTCTCTGTTCATAAATCCCCCAGACCTACCCAGTTCTCAACCTACACCCCAGCCCATGTCACAGACTCATGCCTCGGCCAGTACAACCCTTACTAGCGGAGGGCCAGCTCCTTCTGGTAGTGGAGGCGCTCCTAGCGGCGGCCCGTCAGGTGGAGCAGCGGCTCCTGGAGGTGGAAGCGCAGCTCCTGGAGGAGGTCTCTCGGGTGGCGGCGCCAGGCGGTGGAGGAGGCGGCGCAGGTGGCGGAGGAGGCGGGGGCGGGGGAGCAGGTGGCCCTCCTATTCCCCCCGCCGGAGCCGCACCAGCCGCGATCCCGCCCGCACCCGGAGGACACGGACGCCTGGGAGGAAACCCACCCCCCGAGTTCAACGGAGACCGAGAGAAAAGCAAGCAATTCATGCTTGCGTTCAACCTATACCGAGAAATGAACCCCACCGTCGACCAGCTCGCCATCCCCTACCCCCACGCGATGACCTTTCTTTCCTACATCCGCGGACCCCTTGTCGACGACTGGGTCACAGAACAGTTCGCTTGGCTCAAGGACCAGCGAAACACAGGAGTCTTGATGACTGAGATGAACCTGTGGAACACCGTCCGTGATCGGTTTATGCAGTCGTACACCGATACGGCGGAACGAACAAAGGCCCGGAAGAGTTTGCAAACTCTAACCATGAAGGGCGAAGACATCGACACTTATGTGGCTACGTTCTCCAACCTAGTCCACAAGGCCGGGTATAATCCCGATGAAGCTACCACGCTGGACATGTTCCAGGACGGACTCCCAGACCAGTTAGTAATCAACACCACACGCTTCCAACACCCGATCACATGGGATGATTGGAAGGTGGCCGCTCGTCTACAGCAGGCTGAATATCTGGTTTTAAAGGACCGCCTGGGAAAGAACAGATCCCAACGTGGAAAGAAGAGCGGACACAGCCGAGAGCAGTGGGTCCAGGCTCTTAAACAGAACCGAAACCCGAACGCCATGGATGTTGGACGCGCCCGAGCCTCCGTGGCGCTTACCGACGGAGACCGAGCCCAGCTTCAGAAGGAGGGACGATGTTTTAGATGTCGTGCTCAGGGGCACGTGTCGCGTAACTGCCCACAAAAGGGAACGCGCGCGGCTACTACCTCCTCCTTCGGATCCCCCTCCTTTACCTCGACTCCAGACGTACCAACTCCCACCATCACTACTGTCGCTGTATCTTCTAATCGCGTACTTTCGAATGAAGAACAGGCGGATGCGCAGATCGCTGCGATGAAAGCGCAGACTCAGGAGGTCAGGGACCTCATGGTGGACAAATTATTCGGGAAGGAGGGTTTTCCCGATGCTTGAACCCGGCGGCCTGGGCTAGAGCGTTAAATCTAAACGTGTACACTAGCAGATATCGATCCATGCGAATCCCAGTTCTGTTCAAATCTGCACACACAACGGCCGAAAGACAAGTCCTAGTGGACTCCGGAGCAACCGACAATTTCATTTGTTCAACATTGCTCAAACGACTACAGATATCCACCCGAAACGTCTCGCATCCCATCCGCATTTGGAACGTGGATGGGACGAACAACCAGGACGGAGAGATCACACAGTACACCGATCTCACCGTAAGAACAGGGAAGGAGACCAAGACGCTTCGTTTCCTAATCACGAACTTAGGAAGAGACGAAGTGATCCTCGGGTACCCCTGGTTCACGGCCTTCGAGCCGAAGATACGATGGGGAGAAGCGACGTTGAACGAGGAGTTTCAACCGGTCGTTATTTCCAGCCTTCATCTGTCAGACGAAGCCACGCCTATGGAAGCATCCATAAGGGCGTTGGAGACGTATGAACTTGACGAGGAGGCGTGGGAACAGCTCGTAGACGATGAGCGGGATCCCTGCATCGCATTCCTACGAAGAACAACAACCGCCTCAGAGTTAGCCCAGCGTGAAGCGGCAAAAAGACCCGAACGCACATTCGAAGAGCTGGTACCTGCGGAGTACTGGTGACACCATAAAGTGTTCAGTGAGGAAGCATCCCACCGATTCCCTCCCTCACGAGTGTGGGACCATGCCATCGACCTCCTACCAAACGCCCCGCCAGCGTTAGACTGTAAAATATACCCGCTGGCGCAGAACGAAGAGGAGGCGCTCACCACGTTCCTCACCGAACAACTTGAAAAGGGGTATATCAGGCCCTCCAAATCCCCTTACGCATCACCGTTCTTCTTTATCAAGAAGAAAGATGGGAAGCTGAGACCCGTCCAAGACTATAGGAGGTTGAATGAGATCACCGTCCGAAACCACTACCCCCTTCCCCTTATCCCTGAGCTCATCGACCGCATACGAGGAGCCCGATTGTTCTCTAAGCTCGACATTAGGTGGGGCTACAACAACGTACGGGTCAAACCGGGAGATGAGCATAAGGCAGCGTTTAAAACAAACCGGGGACTGTTCGAACCCCTGGTCATGTATTTCGGCCTTACCAACTCCCCGTCGACCTTCCAAGCGATGATGGATTACATTTTCCGGGACCTTATCCTGCTCGGGCTTGTGATCGTCTATATGGATGATATCCTAATCGCCACCGCCCTCGACCACGCCCAACACAGGAACGTGTTGCATGAGGTACTACGCCTCTGCGAAGAGCACGACCTGTACGTCAAACCAGAGAAATGCGAATTTGAGGTACTAGAGATTGAATACCTCGGACTCATCATCGGGCACGGGAACGTCCGGATGGATCCCGTTAAGGTACGGGGAGTCCTGGAATGGCCAGCCCCGAGAAGCCTCAGGGAAGTACGCGCCTTCCTCGGCTTCTGTAACTTCTATAGGCGGTTTATTCGAGGATTCTCCACCCTCGCCCACCCGCTACACGACCTCACAAAGAAAGATACCCCCTGGCGTTGGGACCAGGACCAGCAGGATGCATTCAATAATATCAGACGAAGCATCGGCCAAGAACCCACACTCCTCTTCCCTGACCTCACGAAACCATTTGAACTCGAAGTCGACGCGTCCAACGTAGCCCTTGGGGTGGTACTTAATCAAGTGGGACCTGACCAACGGATGCACCCGGTTGCGTTCCACTCCGAGTCGCTAACGGAAGCGGAACGCAACTACGACATCTATGACAGGGAGCTACTAGCGGTAGTCAAGGCGCTACGAGCCTGGCGTACCTACCTGGTCGGCTCCCCTCACAAAATTATCATCCACACTGACCACGCCAACCTACAGTATTGGAAAGACCCCTGAAAGATCAGCCGAAGAGTAGCACGCGAGTTTTTGGAATTATCAGAGTACAACTTCGCACTGAAGCATGTACCCGGTATAAAAAACGGTCGCGCGGACGCCCTCTCGCGACGAGCTGACTATAAACCCAACGAGGAGGACAACAACGATGTAATCGTCCTCCCCGCTGACCGATTCATACGCGCGACCCAGATGTCAATGCACGACATGGACATCTGGACACAGATTGCTCAAATATGGACGAGAAAGCCGTCCTCACGTGGGTCGAACCCCACAACCTGAAAAAGCACCAAGGTCTCTGGTGGAAAGGAGACGCTCTCGTTGTCGTGGGCGACAACGATCTTAAACGGGGGGTAATTACCTTTTTCCACGACACGCCGAGCATGGGCCATCCAGGAATTGCAAATACGCTAGAGTTGGTGCGACGCGACTACTGGTGGCCGAACATGCGAAAGGACGTGGAAGACTATGTCAAAGGGTGTGCGACATGCCAAGCCAACAAAATTAACCCCCACCGACAAAAGCCACACCTCTTCCCCATCACCACAGACCCCGACGCCGAACCATTTGAAGTCGTAACAATGGACTTCATCACAAAGCTACCCCCGTCGAATGGATACGACTCCATTCTCACCATCACCGACCACGATTGTTCAAAAGCGGCCATCTTCATCCCGTGTAATGAGACGATTACCGCGGAAGGAGTGGCGCGACTCTACCTCCACCACGTTTACCCACACTATGGCATTCCCCGGAAGGTGATCACGGATCGAGACCCGCGCTTCACGTCCGCCTTCATGAAGGACTTGTGTAAGACGCTGGGGATCCGCCAAAACATCTCCTCCGCATACCATCCACAGACGGATGGGCAGTCAGAGCGGACCAATCAGTGGTTGGAACAGTATCTTCGCCACTGGAGTAACGTGCAACAGGACAACTGGGCAGAGGCACTCCCAGTAGCGCAATTCGCGCACAACTCGTGGCCAAACGCCACAACCAAGCATTCCCCATTCTCGTTGATCATGGGGTGGGAACCACGTACCATGTGGACGTCGAAACCCACATCAACTCCGTCCGTCGATCAACGACTGGAAGAGATGGGGGATAGACGCCAGCATGCGCAAGACTGCATCAAGCACGCACAAGAGCTTATGGCAAAGAGGGGGAAGACGCGTTTCATACCTTACCTGGAAGGCGCTCAAGTATGGTTGGAGGGGACGAACCTCCGGACCTTTTACCCCACCGCAAAGCTCGCACCAAAACGCCACGGACCGTTCCAAATCAAGAAAGTCTTATCGGCGGTCTCATATGAACTAGATCTTCCGAAGACGTGGAAGATACATCCCGTGTTCCATGTGAACCTCCTTACGCCATATAAGGAGACAGAACTCCACGGAGCTAACTTCACGCGGCCTCCACCTGACCTTATCGAAGGAGAAGAAGAGTTCGAGGTGGAGCGCGTGTTACAATCTCGCCTTCATGGCCGAGGGCGTAAACTTCAGTTCCTGATCCAGTGGAAGGGATTTCCCATGAGTGACAGCTCGTGGGAACCACTTGATAACGTCCGCCACACACCTGACTTAATCGCCGAATTCTATCGGCAGAATCCTACCGCCGAAGGGGCTGGACGAAAGATATAAAGGACGCACCCCCTTCGCCCACTCTCGTCACTTATGATCATCCCCGGAAACCTCATGTCTGATACGCCTATCGTCACCACTGTGCCCGTCCGCCCCCCATCTCAGATCATCCTCGACAACCTGACTATACCATCGCAAGAGGCTGGTATCCCGGATATGGGAGCTAATGCCTATACTCCCTACTCGCGAATCATCACTCCTCCCCCGTTGCCCGAGTTCACGCTTGACCCCGAAACCTCACTACCCACCATTGCTGAGCCGCCCGAGTCATCAGGGTCCTCTGAGTCGACGTCTCCACCGCCTCTTGTCTCGCAACCGACGCTCAGCACCCTGCACCAGTCGTCGCTCCCGCTTCCCCCATTCCCACCAGGGATTGACCACGTATTCACCCCCATCCCCACTGTCGATCTCGCTATCCCCAACCCACGCTACGCCCTCCTTGACGATGAAGACCCAGACACGTCAGGGGAGCTGGGCATACCCTACTTCCCTAACGACCCCACCTCCCCGCGCTTCTACCCGCTCATGATTGGGGAGCCGGGAAAGAAGGAAGTGGCGCGGTACATTTACTATCGCAAGGACTACCAGGAGGTGGTAGGGACGATGGGGAAAGGGGAGCCATGCTACGTCACGTCCATCTACCTGCGTACCACCACAGCTAACCAACTACCACAACACGTAATGGACCAGCAGATAGACCTTTTCCACCCCCACGATCCTCGCCGCCTCGTCATTGACGAGGTCATATCCTCTCTGCATTACCCCGCGCTCCATGCCGACGTCGCCCGCCTGCGTACCTGCCTGGAAGCCCGAGACGCGCTTAAGGTGCGACGGGACGACCTCCGCAGACTAGAAACGGAGGCCGTCAAGGACCAATTCCACCTAGACATGAATATGTCTAGCGTAAGAAAGCGGTTGCAGTATGCCCGCGTCATTCCCCTTATCAGCGACCGATACATTGAGCTCATGACCAAACCCACACGACCCCGCCACTCATCGATGCCGCTGCCCTTGCGCGCGGATGGACCTGGCGAGATGCCGTTGCCCCCGCGACAGGGAGGACCCTGCGAGATGCTGCGCCTTCAAGGGGAAGGCAGCACGCGCCGTCGCAGGTGTTACGAGTGCAGGTCCAAGGACCACCTCGTAAGAGATTGCCCCAAGCGAGGACGGCGGGACGCGTGCCAGTGGTGCGGCAGTCTCGCCCATCGTGTGGACGTTTGCCTCATAAGGCGAATGTCCCCGATGTCCGCCCGGTACAAGAATCCCACGCCGCGCACCCGCTGGTGTGGGAAGTGTCTCGATTGGAAGGCAACCCACGATGAGATCGACTGCCCCCGGTATGAGGGATGCCGTAAGTGTGGCCGTAGGGGACGTCATATGTTCTTACGCACTCACACTTGTCCCCGTTCCCCCTCTCCTGACCCTGCTACCGTTATTCCCGAAGAAGACTGTTACTATACCAGTGACTAGTCGAAGTCGTGGCGACTTCGAGTCTGACGGGGGGGTAATGTCACGATTTTCCCCCTTCGCTTCCTTCATTCTCATCTCGTGACCCATATTCCGTGTCAATTCTCCCTTGTACTTTTACGATACGATCCGCTCCGATTCGGACCCTGGCTCTTATCTCGCGCCTAGCGCATGACCGTTACGACACCCCGTGGCACGACTTCCAGAACCTGCTGACGACTTCTGATCCACGCGTCGTCCCGCGGGATTCCCTTGTTCTCTTTTCGTACGTTCTCTTTGTTAGCTCTCTAGGACCCGGATCCTAGGATCGCGCCATATGTTTGTCCCTGGCAAACATCATGTACTAGTATATAAGTCCCACGCTACCTAGCTTGTACGGTAGACTTGACTTCTTGTGTAATACCACACCGCTGTCCATTCTCACGAACTGATCCCTTGAGTCGCACGTTCGCTTGACTCCCCGTCTTCGCTCGCCGCTGCGCTTGAGCTTGCCCTTGCTATTACCCTTGTGTCCACGGAGGCCAAGTGGTACTTGTTCACCATCGAACTAAGTCGTAACTGACTTACTCCTGTCCCGTTACCGTCCATGACTTAACCGAAGTACACGTCGTACTTAACGCCCCTGTGGTGGCGTTACAATGTGTGTCACAGAGAAAATTGACAATGAGACTGACCTTGAAGTTGATGAAGGTCCTTCCCATGGTCGTCCGATGCCACTCAACTTGACCCAGGAAAGCGAGATAGTGGATCAACAAAGGTTTGATGGCAGCACAATAAAGGGGAAACAAGTTCAGAGGCAAGGCGGTGAGTAGTGGTTTGCAAGGCCTGGCCTGAAGCCCTAAAGCCTGGGTAGCCAAGCCCTCAAAGCCTGAGCCCAGCTGGGCCCTTGTACCAGGCTTTGGAGGGCCTACAGCTCAGCTCAGGTTATTGAAAGCCTGAGCCAGGCCCTAAAGCCCAGGCTTTGAGTATACTGTAGCTCAATTTGTGGAATCAAATGCAGAATCAAAATCATCCAACTGCCCTCAAAAGAAAATAGAATAACAAATAATGTACCATCGCATTGTGGAGGCACATGCCTGCTGTTACTGCATTGTTCAACACCCTCCAATGCACAGTATGCACCTCATTGTTGGAGAAATGTTGCAGGGCCAACTTTGAATGCTTCTGGTATTCCCACCACCTCTTTGTTGTCTTCTTCATCTGCTGGCAAGTCCATGGTATGTTCTGCATGATCAAGCCCAAACTGCCCACCATTCTGCTCTCAGTGGGTGTGTTTGAGTCCATGTTTGATGCCCTGGACTGTCCAGTTTACAAAACCTCAACAACTTGAACAGGTACATTGGTTCCAAATTCTGTGTTGTTGGGCCTTTGCTAAAGTACAAGGTCACTCAGGTTCTCCAAGTCCCCCTCTAAATGATGTGTCACCCAATTGCAGGTACAAGTGTGTAAGTGACCTTCTTTTTGGAGTGATAATTGCCACTGAGAGGATCTATTAGGGTTGGATTTTCTTCAGCCATAGCAGGAGGACCAAAGATGGGCCCAGTCATGAGGTGCCAGTGACAGTGAAAAATGGCAGATATAAGCAGGTCAAGTTCACTTAAAGCCAAAGAGAATACTAGACATGGCATCATCGAGGTGAGTTAGTTCTTGCATCACACTAACAGACTGTTTTATCATGTTGAGACGCGACTGTATAAGTCACATGTCTCGTGGGATCTGATTGTGTCAGCCCATATACTATATTTGGTATCTGTCCCTTATGGACTCTTTTGGACACTCCAGACTTGTATGGACCACTTTTGTTTATCTTTATTGTCAGAGTCATACATGACTCTTATTGTTCTCTATTGTTAAGATACCGGTATTGTCTGCTTTAGGCAGCTATTGTTCTCTGCCCTCCAATGGCATTTCTCCCTCTGGTGCACAGACCACATGTATTGTGTTTGGATCACCAGTGCGCACAGACCATTCTTAGCTAAGCGTCCTGTATATAAGGACTGCTGTTTATGCCTTCACACTTCAGAGTTTACTTCCCCTCTGAAGTGTAAGTCCCATTTATACCTCTCCTTACACTACCTTTACTCACAGACAGTTTGTAGTAACTTGTCTATTAGGTGTGTATATATAAAGAGTTTACTTCCCCTCTGAAGTTAACTTGTCTATTAGCTTTCTGCTATTATTTCACTTGCTTGTTAGTTCTGCGCTCAACATATCATAGGATTGCCAGCCACCACCACCACCCACACCAATACTGGCTGCTCCCAAGGTGAATGGGTCGATGCTGCTGTGGAGACCCTCTGTGCCACATTCAATGCTTTCTCACAGGGCCTGCTCTTCCATGACCCAAGCAACGAGTTGCCAATGACATAGACATGTGGGAGGAGTGCATATTCATTGCTTCCTTGCCACTGATAAGCAGTACATGTGTTATATCTTGCTCAGTTATATGGCATGTTAATTTGTCATGGCAGGCACTTTAATCACATTTTGTCAGTTGCAGCATCAAGGAACTGTGTATGTGCACACAACCCATACGCAAGACAGGAGCCTATGAGATGCTAAGGTCAAGCAAGGTGTGTCTCAGAAGACATACTTCCTGATAGAAACACTCATGTTTGGGCTCACTCACACAGTGCATTGACACCATCTTGGGCACCAAGACCCCAAGTGCCTGCAGTACTGGTGAGGGCTATCAAGATTTTGATGACAATGATGTCTTTGTTTGGAGTATCAAGTAAACATGATCTGCATGAATAAACAATTGGTGTTGCTTCCTCCTCAAGCCCTGGCCTAAGCCCAAGCCAAGCCCAGGCCAAGCCCAAGCCCTTTACCTGGGCTCAGCTCAATGTTTACTGAGGCCTGAGCCCTACTAAGCTGAGCCTAAGCCCAGGCTTTTGAGCCAAGCCTGGCCCTGTAAACCACTAGCGGTGAGTGAAAATATTACTAATCTGTTTGTTCATCAAACAAGCAAAAAATTTCAGCTCCGTCCTCTGGTCGTGTCCCCCCCACCTGTGTTCCTTCCTATTCCAACACCAACAGTTTCCACAACTTCGATGTGGATGATGATGATAGCGTATCCAAGGACGATGATGATGACGATGAGCAGATTGTTGAACTTTCTCTCAAAAACCCTGCAAAATTCGCCGAGGTTATGGCTACTGAAGTAAGTTTTTTTTTTTTCGACATCCTTTAGTCCGACCTCCACTTTCACAGTGGCCCACCTGGAAGGAACCAGGCAGTATAGACACGCCCCATTCAGTGAAGCTGAAGTCCAGACAGAGTACTGATAGTCTTGGCTCTTCTGGCAGTGTTGGCGGCACACCCACAGGTGCTACCCCTGCATCCACACCAGTGCCACGGACCCCTGGACCCCAGGCGCACCTGACTGAACTCTCGGATGATGGTTTTTTTTTTTTGTCTGGTGTCTGTTCTTCAGCTGATCATTACCAGCAGCTGGTACTCTGCCACCAAACCGGTCCCCAACTGTGACACCTTCATCGCCAGCACCCACTGTCTCACATGTCGATACTGATCTAGTATTTGTGGAGGGCACGACCAAGATTATGCTAACCAGTCAGCGCCCGCTCATCCGAGCGATTGTTCAGGACGCAATCGAGAACCTTCGAGCTTCCATGTTATTTTGTAATGCCTTCCCAGATGTGACTATTGCTTTTGCTTTGAGTCGAGACACTCTCATCACTGCTACCGAGACACATGGACATGGAGGAGGCATCGTTCAATGCTGACTTCAAGTCGATAACGAATACTTGACCAAGCTTATTTCTTTGGTAAGTTTTATGATACTGGAGACAACATTACTCAAGTTATTTGACAGACACGTGCACAATTTCCCCTTTTCCGCAGGGAGGTCAAGGAGTGGTGCAACACAGTTAGCGTGCCACCGATCATTGCTATTGGTTCAGCAGCTGAAATAACACGGTTGATTCGGAAGCAACTTTCCGGCTACAATTATATTTTTCCAGGGGCACCTGGTGTATGTTCAGTCTCTTTTGATGGGCTATTCTGATACCTTTTCCTAGAACATGGGAATTGCCAGACTCATGAGGACCTCACAACCATATCGGAACCCGCGAATCATTGCCATTATCCATGACTTATATTTCACATGTGGTTCAACTTCTTTTTTGTCTCGTTTCCATCATCTTTTCCCAACATACCAAGGTGAAGATGGTGTGGTACGTCGGGAAGTTCCAATGCCCATGGTTGCTCTGGTTGCCACTGCAGTGAGTCGAATAATACTTTATTTTTATGATGCTAACTTTGTGTGTTAGCTGTATGCCACTCTCTATGAGTGGCATGGTGGTGCACAGCAGATTGCTGAGTTCTCAGCCAATGCTTACTTGGACGTATACCTCGCCAACATGAACACCCTCAAGCATATTCTGAACAACTGAGAACGTGCTTATCATATCATGATGAATGACATATATGCCCAAGCAAGGTGAGTCCACCACTGTCATTTACCCTCTTGTAGTTCTGACTGGTGCTATGGTAGCACTACGGGAGGTACAGCTGCAACAACTATTCCGATTGCTAATCTCGATCTTGATGAACTCGAATGAAGGCGTGTTGGAAGACCGTTTCAACAATAATACCCACTGTAAGTTTACAGTCAGTTTTAAGTGACAACACTGATGTGAATCTAACAATTGGCAGTGATCGTCAGAAAATCTCAAAAACAAAAAAAAACATTTCTCTCACTCATTTGATTTCCATACTTGTTTTTCATGCTCGTTTTTGTGCCTCGTTTTTGTGCCTGTCATGCCTAGTCATTCATTTGATCGCTATAATAAAATCTGATAATGGTTATTAAAACAATAATGGTCAGTAAGACCTGATAATCTGAGAAAATTTGAGATCACGGTTATCGGTAACCTCTCTGAAGAATACCTGATATTATGGCAAAAATATCGATAATTAGCACTATTTTAGTTGTGGCAAAATAATAAAGATACTGTAGCTAATTTCAGTAGGCTTTGCTAATTTAGTCAAATTATCCCTTGCTAGCGTGGGAGGTTTTTCCTGATGTCCCCAGAAAGTTTGGGGGGTTTGATCTGCATGTTTTTCAGCTGCTGTTGCACCTGTGGCGAATGTTGTTGCGTCTGAGAATTCGTCGCACGGGGGTGCACACCGTGCACTGGTGTGCTGGGGTTTTATTTGTTGATATTAGTTGTCTCTCGATAAGTATGAAACATGGATGTCACGAACATTGTATCGCTAGCGAAGGGCGAGTTGATATCGGTTCCCATTAATATGTTGGACGTACATGACAATCCTAGTACCAAGGCTGAAGCTAACAGGTGATGTGGACCGCAGAAATTGTGTTACATGCAGCTCCATATAGTATAACTAGTCCTCTATTCATCCTTCGGATGGCATCAGTATACGTGCAGTACATGCAGATATGCATAGTGACACGCAATGACGCCGATACTAATCACCAGGGAGTGTACTACTAGTAGTACTCTACTTACACACACGGGCCGTCTCTATGTAGACCGATTCGGATTCAGAAACGAGGAAGGGAAATACTAGAAAAAGCGTCAGAAGATGCCAGTGTCTAGAAGTAGCCATCAACAATCTGGGTTAGGGACTCGGAATGGAATAATGAGTGCGACGAGGCGTTGAAGCTAGCCCGGGTCAGTCCACTACCAACGACTAAGTATTGCAACCAGTCTTTCAAAGTCGAGCGACCCGAGACCCGTGACCTATAGAATTCAGAGTGAGCCAACGTCGAATAACAACTATGGTTAGGCGCACAGGATCCCACCCAGGGACAGCGGAGAATCCATTGGTATTGCAGCCCGGATTTGACCCGGACGTGATGTCATTCAAGCCCTCTAGGCATATGCCGTACAACCAGACATTGAGAAAGCCGAGTGGAGCCTTGCCGTTCGAAATCCGGTAGTCATTCAGCAGGGAGATGATTCCGGCCACAGTCTGTACGCCGGTAATCAGGCATGCTGTGATAAAAGGACTCGAGTGTCGCACCGGCGTCGCACAGCTTGTGCCCTTGAATGTCCAAGGCTCATTTTTGAGGATGATAGGGAAGCCAATTGCCTGTAGAGCAATATCAGGAATGCCACGTCCCCGAGGGCTACACAAATAACACAAAGTGAGAACTTGAACGAGGCACCAGGTCACGGTAGCGAACGCACTTATAAAAGGTGCTATACAGGCCACCGAGGTTCTGGAGGAAGGTGGGCACAGCATTGTTCTGGTACGGCGGCCGCGGAAAATACACCGAGAAGCCGCCACCGGAGAGAGGAGCCGCAACCTCTGGGTTGTAGCCCATCGTTCCGCCAACGCTGGTGACCCAGGGACCTGCGAGTGTCGTGGACGGTGTGGTGAGCGGTCTACCAATGCTTGTTTTCTACTCAAAGGTAGAGTTAAAGTACCATACGCACAAGTGGAGGGGAAGGTGGGGAGAAACTGGACCCTCGAGTTGCCGGAGCTGTCTTGGAACAGGCAGTTCCCATGACCAACACCATCGTTACCGCTCGAGAAGAGGACACTGGCGCCACGAACGCCGAGCTGCGCGAACAGATTGCATGTATACATTGCATAATCTGGCGGAACGGTGTACTCGGGCATGCCGTAAGGCGTGCTTACAGTCTGCGGGACCCTCTCCAGGCCGAGCACGTAGTCGAGCCAGTTCATGAACCGATCGCCCTGGATATTAATACCTATGTCGCCAGTGCTGTAGAATATATGCGGGGTCGGGTAGGCAATGACCGAAGTATACTGAATATTGGTATTCGCCTCGGAGGTTGGGTTGCTCGGGTTGTACCCTCCGCCCTTGATCTCCACAACACTGTAGGTCGCCGAGGTCGCGTCGGAGCGAAAAAGACCCATGAATTCCCTCAGGTCATCCGGGCTTGGGTAATCACCTATGTAGCCCGCAACGCCGAGCACATTCCGGTCCGCGGCTAAGGGCACGTATCTAGACGTCTTGTAAAACGAACGCAGGGATGAGGGCGTCACAAAATATTGGTCTCTGCTTGACAATACCGTCCCAGGTTCTCCCCTCGGCACCTTTGTCTGCCCCTTGGTTGCCTCGCCGGGGTGCATGAGTGGTTCATGCCACGGCGTGCGCGGAAATCCGAAGTGTGTGGTCGGCACAACGCTTTGCACGTGCTCAAGCAGCGCTGCGGGGAGCCCGTAACTGAGCGTTCGGAGAACTGTTTCGTTCGTCCCAATGTGTTGGTACAGTTGGTACGAGGCGCTCAGGAGTTTGTTGGCTCTGGAAACAGGGACAGTGGTGAGCGTCAGCCAACTGCCGCCGTGTTTTGTTGAGATGGTAGAGGGGTGCACGCCGTAATGTTTGAGCCAGGCATTGGCAAGCTCGAGCACATCTGAGGGCGGTGCGACAAGTTCGGCGACCTCTTCTCTGGATAGGTGTGCACCTTGTCTGCCCGACATGTTAGTACTACACATGCGGAAGAATGGCGGAGAGGACACACTTCGGGTGGCCGGGACTGCTGACCTCGATGAGGGCATCAATCAAGGCATTCTCATTTTGGGCTTTGAGCGCAATGTGGAGATCGATCGTAGTGTCAGCATGTGGGCGACCCAGGTTCTGCCAGTTCTCTGGGACAGAATTCCATGTGTGCTTCGCTCGAATATCGTCCCAATGCGAAGCAAAGGGCGTTGCGAGGCCATTGAGAAACCCGAAGGCGAGGACAGACAGCACAGAAAGTGGGTGAAAGCGCATGACCTCTGCGATATCTACTACATGCCCCTGCGATTAATGAAGGCTATAAGTTTGAGATACCGACAACGTGGCATGGGGGAGGAGATTTTACGGTGTATCTAGGTGTCGGGACCGAAACCGAAAGCGTCGCTGTCAGAATGGGGTAGATACATACCGTAGATTTCCGCCTTATCTTCTGTGGGCTACTGAAGATGCCGTCAATAGGACGTGACCTTGACTAAGACCCAGAAGTAGGCAGAAAGGCAGTTGAGCAAGGGTGAAGTTCCAAAGCGAAGGTCAGGTCAAACGTTCAATGCGACACCGCGACGGGGTGCTGAAGCCCGTTTCCCCATTTGGTCTTCAGTGGCCGGCCGATAGTATGTTAGGGACCAACCTTGGGCCCCATTCGGCTCAGCTCGTGCAATCGCGGACGTCGCACCTTACTTTTTTGGGTCCATATCTATTCTGGGTTGCACGTCCGGAGACACAGACCTGTCGTAGCGCGTGGGCCGTGGCACTAGTACCGACTACACTTGTGAAATACGTTCGTCCGTAAGCCTGATGGCCCCGACTCAAAGTAAGTTACTAACAGAACTGAGACACGAGAAAGCTAAATATAGGAGCTCCACGACACCGGCGTACAGAAGCCCGTAGGCAGCATAGATGTGCAGATCAGGCACTCAAGGCGGTTAGTTCGGATACATCATGATAGTAGAGCCGAAAAAGAGGGAACTTGAAGCAAACCCTCGCTTAACAGAACTCAGTCAGGTTTGGGTGGCACATATGGCGGCATTCCAGATTCCGGCCTGGAGAGCACGCGCGTTTCCTGGAGAAAGACGTTGCACCTTCCAAACTTCCTCTAAAATCAGCAACTCCGGCGATGCACAATGTTTCTGGCGGTTCATATACACACAACCATTCTCGGTCTTACTGTATGGGATTACATCCAATCCGAACCTTTTTTTTTGGAATCCGTTTGAGTGCGCCTTGGGTTACATGGCTCTATGTGGCACTATTACAACACGCTTCCTCTTTGATCTCTATGCACCCAATCCAAACTTATAATAGCCTGACTCGCACGACCATCCCACGCATATGTAATTGAGACCTCGCACGCATTGCTACGAATGGGCAATGAGCACGGAAATCACATCCAACAAATCCTGGACACTCACACTGGCAGATCATGCGCCATAATGAACGAAATTCACCCATCTCTCGAGTGTAACCCCTCTCTTCTTCCGCAGCTTCTTCACCGCGTCCCGAAGTGCACCGGCAGATCTTTTGTAGTACGGAACTGGTTCCCCTTGTTCTTTTCTAGGGAACATTGACTTGTAGAAGTGCTTTGCCACCACCTGACCATCCTCATTTACCATCGCCCACATTGTTCCAACCACGCTCCGGAACCCACAGTACTGCACTGCGGCAGCCAGGTGCAGAGCCTCGTCAGCAGAGCTCCCGTCGGTCAACTCAGCCGTATGACAAGCCGAGAGGAACGCAAATTCGGCAGCGGGAAGGTGAGATCGCACGATGTCGAGTAGAGTGAGGCGCTCGTTCCCATGGAGCACGAACCCGGCGTCAAATGGTTTACTGGTCTCCAACGTGCCGTGACATATAAAGTGGACAAATCGGTGATCCCGGAGGCCATCTAGAGCCGACATAGTTGTTGCACCTTCTGAGATAAGACTTTGTACGGGAAGCCGCGTCTTGAGCTCCTGTACGACCTCGACGTCTTTGCACACTTCAGACAATGGCACGTCCGGCGAAGGCACATCGTAATGTGCTACAAGAAGTAACGAAGGAAGGCCCGACGTAGGTAAGCCTGGCCCACGATGGTCAGATTCGAGAACGAGTGCCGAGAGTGTTGGAGTATACGAAGGGATGTAGACGTCCAAGAAATATTGCTCCTCGCCGCCATCATCTGAAGGGATTGGACCCATTGCATGGAGGGGTAAGGAACAGAAGACCGAGGTTGGACACCACCAGACGCGGGATTGCTCTGGTACTTCCAGTTGACGAAGTCTATCGATGACAGGTTTGCCAACGAGATTGTAAAGTTCTTTGAGAACGTGAACTAGGGTATCGTTGTATTGACTTGATCCGGGTCCGTGTTTGTTTCGCGTGTCCAATAAGTCATCCTTTAACGCACTTGCTCGACCAAAGAAATCGCCAGGAGTCGGGACGACGGAGAGAGGTGCGTCGTGAAGAAGGATCAGAATGTCAGAGCGCCAACTAGAGTGGTTTATGATAATGACAGGACCAGAGGCGGCGGCGGAGCGGAGTGTGTTAAACGATGATGTCGGGAAGCTGTCGAAGCCCGGTAAGTCTTGAATTTGGGATATGAGGTTGTCGCGTTCTTTCAAAAGCCTACGTTGCTTCAGTAGGAGACGACCGAACGGGTCTGCCGCCATGAGGTCATCGGTTGCGCCATTATCTAAGTTCAAATCAAGGCTTGGAGGGATGGATTTGGTGAGCTCCTCGAGCTCTCGATTAACCGCCGCAAACTTGTGTGCTAAATGTGGATTTGCCTGATCGGTTGAAGGACGAAGGTTACGCATCTCGGACCAGAGTAATGTTCTCCCTCTTTCAAGAGTCTCGATTGCCTCTTTGAGTTGACCCAACCCGATATGGTAGGACGCATAATCCAGCGGCATCACATGCGTGTCGTGGGACGTCTTGGCGAGAATAGAGTGCTGTAGCTGCAAAGTTGGCGCAAAAACAAGCGCGTTTTGCATCAATGACAGGGCATTCTCATATGCGGCAGGGAGGGAGGAGTGTTGGGTACACCGCGCACAAGTTGCCCACAGGGATGTAATCTGGAATCGAATGGCCAATTTCCCATGTTCGACGTTGGCACCCTGGGAAAATAGTTTCATCGTTTCATCCAGGTCTTGTATATAGTGAGCTGGCGAAGACAAGAAGCGGGCGAAAAGGGAGTTAGCAAGTGAGAAAAGCATCTCGGGCCCAGCACCAAGCAGCGCCGACGGAAACTCAAGAGCTCGTCGACGTGTGTCGATCGACTCATTGAGGTACTCGATCTTCTTCGTGCGCTGATATGCCTCAAAGAGGATCTGACCGAATTGTTCGAAAAGGTAAAACGTAACCGGACCGTGATCTTCCGGATCAAATGACGCAAGTACTGTTCGTCCGCTTTCGATAGCTTCTTCTATGTCGATTGTGTCGTTACTGCGGATCTTGGAAAGAAGTCCATCCAGGAGCTCCGAGTCCTTCCTCCCACGATTTTGAGGTCCGTCCTCTTTATCATGCCCGACTGGCCGAGATAACGGTAAATTGCTAGACGATGCCTCGAGACCTTCGATGGAACCGAACTGTTGGAAACGTTTCTTTACGACAGGAGCCAGAAGACTAGACATTTGTTCGTCAGTATATGAGGTGAGGGTGGCACGAGCGCGATATATTGCCTCCTCTGAATATTCCGGGTTTTCATGCATCACTGGTCGGGAGATCGCTAGCGCTGTCACCATCTCTTGAAATCTGATTACGAGTTTGTCTCCCGGGGGGCTGGAGGCAATAATATCGTCGAATATGGACGCAGCTTCCTCGTAATCGTCATTCACAAAAGTCATACCATAGCGAATGCCAAGACAATAGGCAAGGGCGAAATGAGCATCTCGCATTTCTGGTTTGCGCGTCCTCGCCAGTCGCAGGCACTCGATAAGTTGGTCCAATGGTTGATCTGGGACCCCCATACGGATTTTAGAGAAAACTGCTTCATAAATGAGTGTGACGACGTCGGTGGTTTCGCCTTCGGACGCATCCAATGTGAGTAATTCGCTGCAGAGGACGGCCATCTCCCGAATATTCCTCATCACGTTGCCGGCTTCCAACCGCACTAGAACGCCCAACCCATATATGAGCGATGATGTGACCTGATGGCGCGGGAACCTGAACAATTCATGAGGCTGATCTCGAAGATGGCGGAGGTATTTGGCTGCACAAGCGGCATCTTCGGGCTGCTTGGACCCATTCGACCGTTTACTAAGTGTGACAGCGAGGTTGTAAAGAATTCGGAGAATGTTTGGTTTAGTTCCTGGCCAAGAACGGGGTTGGAGGAATATCGATTCGGTGAAATGAAGAATTGCCTTGTCGAGGTCTTCCTTTTGATTTGACAGCTTATGGCGATCTAACCGCTCCAGGGCTAGATCATAGATACGGGCGGGGCGAAGAGGATGAGACCGAGGCAACGATGAGAGCAAATCCTGGGCATAGGTGAAAAAGGAATCGATTTCGTGGATAGATCCTGTCAACAAGGTATTGAGACCTGGTTAGTACGGGGCGAACGCGGAGACGATATCTAGGACTTACCTCGAGGGGTTGGCATGCTCAAACGCTCGAGTGGGGATGTGGACTGCGGATTGTTGAAGGTTGTTGAAACAACGATTTGGGCTGTTGGAGGAAGGAAGATGTGAGTCACGAACGACTCGAGTCACTCGACCACGACTATTGATACAGTAACACGCTGGGAAATACTAATACATATGCCACACATGGAAAGACGTGCAAGGGGCACAGCCTATATTCTCACACGAGTGTGAGTGTCCGTCCCAGTCTTCGGGCCACATCACTGCTACATCGTAGCATACACAGTAACAACCCCGGGCCGGGAACTGCCAAAAGCTCGTTGCTCGACTCAGTCCTATCCCTTCCTTTGTTTCAGTTTGTCTCCGAGGTAAGTTATCTCATTCTCATTCTGCAGGAATTTATCAGCGCCATATTATAATCCCCCATAACCCACTTTGTGGAATACTCTCAACCGGACGAGGCTTGGGACGAGGTCTGTCTATCGTCCTCATCTCATCGTCTCACTCGCCTTGGCCTTGTATCAACTCTCCTATCTGAGCTCCGACACCCTCGATGGACATTGTTCATCAACTAGGAGACTTTAGATCCTGGTTGTCACACCCTTACAATGGCCCCAAACGCGCTGCGCGATATTGTTCTCCCTCCCTCCCTCATCAGCTCTGTCACCGGTGTCTCTGGACCCTCCGGACTCACTACGAACAATCTAAGTGCGTTTACCAGCCCGATCCCATGGCGGCAACCTGGTATTCGCTACAGCCACAACGACATCTACTTTGACATTGCCGAGACGCTGGACGCGGTCGTGAACAAGTGAGTACGCCGCCCCCTACGTGGAACTGGTATACTCAAACGTACTCAGGAATGGAACCATCGTCACGAGCAGCGTTCTCGGCAAGATCGATGTAGACTGCAGGCTCTCCGGTGCGGCTTTTCTGGCTTACCCCTACTAGCTCTCGACTCACACGCGAGCAGGAACACCCGACCTATTTCTCACGTTGACCAATTCACACACTATCTCTGAGCCGTCCTTCCGTCCTTGTGTCCGGTTCGTACCCACCTGATATATCTCTTCCCCCTTGCACCGCTCCGGCTGACGCCACAACAGGCGCGTTCGAGCTGTCGTTCACCCCGCGTGCAGGCGCGCTCGAAGACGTCGCTGTCGAGCTCTATCTCGGCTCCAGCGCGACGGGCGCGGCGGCGCCGGCTAGTGGATGTACGTGCCCGCGCGGCGCACGCTGCGCTGGTCCCTCGCCCCCCCCTCCACCTCCGCGATCCCCGGTGCCACCCGTTCCGCCTCGGTGCCGCCCGGACTGCGACGTTCCGGGGCATGTTCGCTAGCGGAGTCGCGCACTGGCGCCCCGGATTCGTACTATGCAACGAGTATCGATATCATTCAACATAATGAGTCAGAACGCATACAAAAATAGGACGCGATCGAATTGATTCAATCGCATCCAACCCGATCCCTTTTCATTCACCGGGATTCTGACTGGGCATTAGAGTCAAGTCTTTCACAACTCGCGGAATTGTGTCAGGCTAGCACAGAGTCCCTCTGAGCGTCGAATGAAGTTTTGTAAAATCTCGAGTCGGGGTTTTTCGGGACTTCATTCAACGCAAGTACGGAGAAACGTGACTGCAAGACAGACTGCACGCAATACGGTATGGACTCTCGAGTGTTCACGCATTCACGATCCAGACAACGAGGTACTGCACCCCCCTCGGCTCTGGCTCAGACTGATCGCTTCGCAATCATCTAGGTCTCGCCGCAAGCGCCGCTGTACAAGTAGTTGTTCCCCAAACGTGCAGACGCTCCGCCTGCAGGCTACTCTGGCAACTGAGGCTTCCAAGGGAGAAGAAGGCCCGTCGTACCTCGCACTGTGGACACAACCCCCGCTAGGATCGGCATTACTCTGAGTCGTATTTCCTTCGAGTGCTCACTGGGGAGTGAGTGTGCATGAACCTACTTGGGCACGGTTTTCTTCTCTTTCTTTTGGATGTTTTCTTAGCGCGCATATGTTTTTGTCTCTCTCATCACACTCATTGCGACTCGACCTTTTCTTTGAAGAGAAGAGCGCAGGTACCCTCATGCCGCTGCCATCCAGATGGCCACAAACTTTCCATTTTCTGTCAATATCTGCATGTCGCTACCTCCCATTGCGGCTGTCTATAGTTCCATCGTAAAGCTCTCGACTCGTCGCTTACCGTAAGTTAGACGAAACGGAGCGAAGCGGGGACTAACCCGGCACGGCACGGAAGCCGGGACGAGCTGGAGCACCTGGCCAATGAGCCTTCGTTCGAGCGACCGTGCGCCACTTGGTCTGCACTCGCGGCGTCTGCCAGTGGTCGATTTTTGGTTGATCTCATCTACACACTGGCTACTCGTTGTAATTTTTCCGACTGATTCCCTCGAAGCACCTGGTTTTGAAGGATCTCATTCGAAATGCGCATACCCCTTGCCACAATTATCAAATCCGCATCTTTTGTCTCGTTCGTAGTTCGTATACTGAGCATGTACGGACATGCATACTCGGAACATAAATCCAGGAGCGGCTATCACACTAGCGCAAACTCGGCCAAATACTACTGGCGCAACGTTATTCGCGCTCATATCAAGGTTCGGCCGGACAAGGCACCCAATCATATGAATTTCCACCAACGGATTGAAAAGGCGCGGCAACCCTCGGCCGATGAGTAGAAGTGTCTTCAAAGCTGGTCTTCACCATAAACATCCACGCGCCTATGGCTGTAGGTACTCCGGGAGAACAGGCTCCGCGCCTTCAACTCTGCAATACGCTGCACTTCAGGGTCCGTTTCCTTGTCTTCCTTGTCGGCTACCCGCGAACGCTCGCTCCATCGGACAAGCGTCCCCTCATCTTGCTGTGCGAGGTCCCGTTGAACCGAGCGCTGTACATCCACCAGGTGCACGAGCCGTCGCGTTCCGGGGCGCGCTGCGGCCGCATCACGCAGAGCGAAGTACGTACGCGCGGTGGAACCTGGTTCCGGTTCGTCCTCGCCCTCCTCAGTCTGTTCCTTTGCTGAATTCTTCGACGCAATCTCGATGGCAAGCCTCCCCTCCATGCGACCCGCGAACGCAAGGAGCTCCGTCATCAGCTTAGTGCCTTCCGCAAGGAGCCCGTCTGCGAGCAGCGTGTCCAGCGTAGCTCGCAGTTTCGAAATTTCTATCTTTTGTTTCTCCACGTTGAATGGAGGTGACTTTTGTGAGGTGCGCAGGTGGTTCTCGACATTCGTCGGCAGCTCGGTCGCTCTCGGAACCCCCATGGACCCGGTCACTCGCGGAAGGCCCTTCAGACTGGCGATGTCCAGTGGTGTTTGCCCGACGCTGTTCTCTGTATAGAGGAGCTGCGTGGGACCATGCTTGAGGAGAATTTCCGCAAGGGCCGTGTCCGCATTCTGTACCGCAACGTGTAGAGGAGTAGACCCATCCGCATCTCTGAGTAAGAGAACGGCAGGGTCAATCCTAAACTCTAGAATGCTCCGTGCAATTGTGGCGTTCTCGCGCTTTACGGCCAACATCAGGGGCTGTGATTGCCAGGTGAGTGGCGCAATATCAGATGCAAATGACTGAGACGTACCGTATTGGAAGCCTCCCTAGACATCTGAGTCATAAGCTCGTACGTCAGCTCCTCCGGGAGTGTTTTTAGTAGATGTTCCACGAATTTGAGTCCCTTGTTGTTGGAGGACAGGCAAGCAAGGTGGTAAATATTCCAACTTGAAGAATGTCTGTCACCGACTACTCGGATATCAAGGCAAATATTAGACTCACCCGCGGAAATCCCGCTCGCTCGGATCGCAGCCCTTCTCCAATAAAAAGTCCACAATTTCTGTGCCAGAGCAATAATACGCAGCTGCTAGGAGCGGATTGAAACCTATGAACCTCACACTATCCCATTTTTAGCACCACGGAAATGAAGAAAATTACTATTAGTCGCACCGTAGGTGAAGCGCCTCCTCCATCAGATTCGGCTTAAGCGCGAACAGCTGCTTCAAGACATCTATTTTATCGTCTATCACAGCACAGAGAAGCGGCGACTCGTTCAATTCATCGGGTTTCCAGCCAAGGAGATCTGGGAGGGCAGCGCCTAGATCATCGATACTCTTCAAGTACTGCGCGATGTCGTCGTCGTGAGTTTCTGCATAATGTGTGAATGCTGCAACAGGCCGTGGTCCAGCGAGGTAGTCGATAACCTTGGTCGCGCCAGATTTGATAGCGCTGCGGAGCAAGTCGTAGTTGTACGTGAGAGTCTTGCGCTGGGTCTGGCCATGGTTTGCGATGTCCACGCGTCGCTTGCCTCCAACTTTAAGTCCGAGGTAGACGCGTTCCTCTGGGACCTTCGAGCCCACCCCACTAGCCTTCGCCGCGTCGGAAGGGATGGGAATACCGACACCTGAGCGGCGAATAAGTTCATCGAGCACATCGGGGCGGTCGAGCGCCACGGCAAAGTCATAGCCCCTAGAATCTGGCCAGATTGGCGCGCCAGCGAAGTCATATAAATCGAGGATATGGACGAAAGCCTCGAAATCATCTTCTAATATCGTCTTTTGCAGCGGGTTGCAAAAAACGCGCTTAAGGCCCGCTTGGAGAAGGATGGTTTGGAGTTTGAGCAACTCTGTTGGGGGGGCGTCGGTACGAACAGAGGATGGCCTTGCGGCGATGTCGGTGAAGTTGATTGGTTTCTCTTCATTGTAGTCGCTGTAGTCGTCCTCGTCAGAGTCGTATTCTCTTTCTCCTTCATCTGAATCTGAGTCATCTAACGACGCGAGATCAGGTATGTCCTACGCCAATGTTAGGACTTGGAGATAGTTACCACGTAGAATCTCGCCACTCGTCCCGTCCTTTTCAGTGTCTGGTGGCTGATACTGAGCCTTCGCAATTGCAAGCACGAGCCGTGCAGTATTCCAATGACGGCGATGCAGAGCGAGGGAAAATGGCGTCCAGCCTATGAAACAAATATCAGACCACCGAAATTTCAAGGACAGCTCTGACTAGTAGCGCACGGGTCGATATATACGAAGGATCGTCGAGAGCCGCCGTTTGCACGACAATTTGAATGGGCTCTTTTCCCTCCGCAACCTGCTTGGGCAAGCAGAGCTCCCGAATGGACGCGTTATCCCCGTTCCAGCACGCTTCATAGAGCTCGTCGTAAAACACTTTCAGATGGACCGGGACGGGAGTGGTCGAGTACTTTGTGTGGCGTACGTACCCAGATCCTTGGGAAGAAATTGGCCTCTGGACGTCAGTAGCAGCTTGTTCCGATGTCGATGTCCCCTCGGGAAGGGTGGCACCGTGAGCACGCAGAACGGACTCTGCGAAAGTAAAATAATCCTTCGTCGCTGCGGCGTAGTCCTCTCCCTGGGAATGCACAGTATTCCGCGAGCTAGTGGATCCTATGTCCTCGTTCTTGCAATGAGGCAGGATTGTAGAGAGATATGCACGGTATTGGCTCCAAGCATCGCCAGCTGGAGAATCGGGAAGGTTATCGGGTGCTTGTATGGGTTTTGGTGTAGTCTTGAACCCCAAGAGCGAGACAGCTTTGGAGGTCCATTGAAGTAGATTAGTGTGTTCAGTATAGGAGGTGATGGACGACTTGATTGGTGCGTCCACGTTGGCACCGAGAGCAGCCAATAGCGAAATAACTTCGTCGCGTTGGCCTAGAGCTGTTTCTATTGGAAAATAGATGCGAGCTCGATATTCCGCTGCATGGAGAAGGTAACCTGTCCTATTCGTTTGTCAGTAAAGCCCTGCTGGCTTCACAGGCGAAGGTGCTCTGCATACCGCTTCTCCTCAGCCCTCGAGACGTCTTCCGGCAAATATACTAGCTTGGCTCCATGCGCGAGCAACACAGACAGCGTCGCATAGTCGCCACCGATAATCGTCGAGACAATGGGAAACACGAGCCCGTATCCGTGCCAGGCAGGACTATTGAGAACCTTCTTCGCATTCGGGTCGTGGGAAAGGAGCGACGCCACGATCTTGGTCTTTCCCGCAGCTACGACGCGATGGAATATGGTGAATAAACTGTCATCTGCCGTCGATGAGATCGCCTGAGCAGCGACAAGCCGTTCGGCAATCTTCGCGGCGCGTTCTTCGTCTTGGGTGTATATTGTCAATGCAAGTGGGTGCAGAGGGTTCACGTTCTTCGTATGGGCCACGAAACTCGGATCTGCGCCCGCAGCAAGCAGCGCGTCAACCACCTCAAGCGAGCCGGAGAGGATGGCATAGCCGAGAGCAGTCAGGCCAAAGTCCCAATCATGGATAGAAATGTCTAATATATCGGGCTCCTCTTCGTTGTCTTCCAGTGGGTCCGAATCCTTTTCTGGCTCGTCCTTTTTCGTGTAAGTGGGAGGATTTCGGTGAGGTTTGTCATCATCGGACTCGTCGGACGACCAGTCATCCTCGCTGCTCATACGCACGCCATCAGTCTCCTTGGGGGCAGCGATTTCTTCTACCCTGCATTTCTCCTCCTCCGCCTTCGCCTTGTTATAAGCGCTACGTTCAAGCATCTTTTTCACAAGAGAGATCCGCCCCATTTGTGCCGCGAGATGAAGAGAGGTACGGCCACCAACAAGCCGTGCGGTCATCCGAGCACCGGAATCGATGAGAACGCGACCGACCTCAACGCTGTTGGACAAAATAGCAACGTGCAGTGGGGTACGCCCGACATGGTCCCGACGATTAGTAAGGTCTTCCCCGTCCTCGATCATCTGCTTGACCGCAAGCGCGTCATTCTTACTGATGGCACTGAAAAACTTGGCTGTTGCTTGAATATAGGCGGTTTCGCTCCATTCGCCTTCGTCGATAGGGTTAAAACTCCCGGAAATACTTTGTCTTCCAGGATCTTCTCCGATGAACCTGCGCAAGTAATCAGTAAAATTGCCTTCCTGTCTCACATCACACGAGAGGGAAGGCTACACGCACGCGATCCGGCCACGAACATACGACTTGTCCTCCTCGTCTTGTAGATTATGTTCTTCTTCGTTCTTAGGTTCCGGACAAAGCTGCAGCGGCAGGTGTCAACCTTGACGTTGTCATAATAATACGATTTTGGTCTTACTTCACAACAGTCCTCGATACACTCCTCCACTGTGCCAAAGAACGCAGAGTGCCGATGGAGACGACGGTTCTTGTTCTTAGGGTTGTACGGAGCTGTCGCACAATCACTGAGTACTCAGAGCTTGATCGTGCTAACAAATACCTTACAATTGGCACCGAAATCCTGTGGCATAGCGATCAGGGCAGGCGCTGAGGTGATACTCCGGAACTCACAGTTTTGTAGATGAGCTTCTCGATTCTCCTGGCGTCCCATCCTGGACCGTATGGGATGTGCAAATTGACGATGTCGTAATCACTCATTTCTAATCCACTAAACACGGCGTCCGCTTTCAGGTCACCTTTGTACCTATGTCCACCTCGTATGTATGATGAACGACCATTGACTGGCCGACCACGTAACAAACTGCGTCGGTGTTGATACTGGCTGCGTGCCTCTGGAGTTGCGAGCTTCTCGATTGCGAGCAGACGGGCAAGGCCTTGAACGCGACCCACGGCACGCTCGTAGATCTGGCCGAATACATCAGCGCGGACAGTATGGACTAAATGGACGAACTGGACGAACCGTGGGATCAATTTCGTCGCGCTTTAACCCGGGGACGTAGACCTCAAATCCCCGGGACGAATACTTGGCCAGTCGGACTTCATATGAAGGCGAACGTCTCGTCATATCGACGGTGTTAGACTGACGCATCATGGATACGATGGCACGCGGATTCGCCCACACACGATTGCCATCATAAGCGCAACACGGCGCGTCGACATCGAAACCAGTGAGAACCTCAGCAGGAGAACTGTAGAGGCGAAGAACAATCTGAATGCTACGGTACGGATATTGTGCTGAAATTTCCAGTGAATCAAACGACCTATCAATGCTATGTATCACTTACAATGAATGGAGACTGTATGCTTTGTTCTGACGCAAGTGACGTCCCAGGGAACCGAATCACGAACAGCTTCGTATATGGTGATGATCTTGCGCTCCGCCTTCCCAAACACATAAGGAGGCGATCGCAGAAGGAAAAGGCATTACATACCTCCTCTACCGTCAAACCATAGAGAAAGATATCAACATCGGACGAAGGAAAGCCCTTATCGTGAAAATGCTTCCTCATGGCCCTTTTACTGCCCGTTGCTGCCTTGGGTAGTGGCATCAGACACGCCTGAACGGATCCTCCAGCAACTATTACGTTGCTCCAGTCCGCCAGTTGAGAAAGTGAATTCTCTGTGAAAATACTCCAATTCTTCTTGAACGCTTCGAGGTTCTCGACCATAGCCGGGAAACCTTCTTCGCGCCTCAATGAACTCGGCAACGCCATGACGTGTTGAGCATCTCGGTCTGCGTCGTCCTTGATGACACGTGCCCTCGTGGTTCTTATGTCGCTCGGGGCGGCAAAAACATCGACGAGGCCAACGTGGATGTCCCTGAGACGTGCATTTCCCTTGTCAGTTGCAAATAACTTCCGCAATTCCGCTTCGTCGTCAAGCGACGGCTGGAGGACGTGATCGAGAGAGACGGGGCCCCTTGGCAAAGTGGCAATCCGAGAGAGAAACTGGGTAGCCTCGTTGTTTTGTGACATGGACTGAATATTGGCTCGTAGTAAGTTGGGGGTAGACGAGAACAATCTCGAATCGATGATGGGCTTTTGTACTTGTCGTGAAGGCAAGAGACGCCGAAATGCCAGGTGTGACCTAGACAGCATCAAATCAACTCATACTCAATAGCGCCCTCGATCACGTCGAGTCGCGTCGCCTCGAGAAAACGTTATAACGTAATAGGCGTCTCACACCAATTCAGTTTATTCCTTTTTTGGAAATACCCTATTAGAGTCGGAGTCGGACACGACCACAACCGTGACCGCCCAAGGTTCACTTAACCATCCTTGTCGATGTCTCTCTTCCCTCCGCTCCCATAGCACATGATATCACAGAACAATTTAGAGCTATTGTTCACCAGATTTGCAAAGAGCATGGTGACTCAAGGAGAACCAAACTCAGGTGGCGCTCCCTTGGGCGCTCCTCATGCGGGAATAAGGAAGCACCCTGATGCATGGGCTTGTCTCTGTTATTTGCATCTGGTATTGCACCAGTCATCTGGCAACCACAGTCCCCGATGTTGGCCGTAAAACGCGAGAACGCCGCAATTGTACAGAATTAAACCTGCCGTTCTCTTACTCAGAGATGCGGATGGGTCTACTCTACACGTTGCGGTACAGAATGCGGACACGGCCCTTGCGGAAGTACTCCTCAAGCACAGTCCTACGCAACTCATCTACACAGAAAATAGCGTCGGGCAAACGCCACTGGACATCGTCAGTCTGAAAGGCCTTCCATGAGTGAGTCAGAGTGACTGGCTCCATGGGGGTTCCCAAAGCGACGGACTGCGTTTGTGCGAGGTTCAGCCGTCGACTGGAACCGCCTAGTTCTACGACCCTCGGCGCTCAGGCCGATAAGAATGAGAGGCCTCTGCACGAAAGGTCACCGTCTAGAGAACGACAGAATAAGAGAAATATCGCTCCTCCCAAGCGCATTCCAGCCACAGATCTTAATTGTGTTTACGAAAGTATAACGCAACGTGAGACGGGGTCGTATCGCTTGGGTTGTCCTTTCCCAGCACATCGAACCAACACCGGTCGTGTTTCATATCAAATAGAATTGGTATACCGACCCGATGATGTTCTAATAACCCATTTAGACAACCATGTTCAATACTGTTAAGTCCTGTCCGAAATCCTCATAGAATAACGGCGTGACTCACACCATGCGACACCTACAATGTTTGTGCCTTTCCACGCACTGCTACAGACAAGCAGTGAGAATGAAAGCCGGATTTAATCAAATCGCAGTACTCACAGATGACCAGATGATCCTAATCAGGCGCCATAATGAACAAAGTTCACCCATCGCTCTAAGGTGACCCCTCTCTTCCTCCGTAGCCCCTTCACCGCGAACTGAAGGGCTTTCGCAGATCTTTCATGATACGGCATCCCTTCATCTAGCCTTGAAGTGGAGAACAACGCCTTGTAAAAATATTTCGCCAGGTCTCGTCCATCCACGTCCGCCATTTCCCACATTGCCGCAACCACACTCTTGAACCCGCAAAACTGAACCGCAGCCGCGAGGTGCAGTACCTCATCAGCGACGCTTCCCTCGGTAATCTGAGCTGTGCGACAAGCAGAGAGGAATGCAAATTCGGCGGCGGGCAGATCCAAGCGCACGACATCGAGTAGCGTCAGGCGCTCACCTCCGTGAAGTTCGAATCCAGCCTCGAATGGTTTGCCAGCCTCGAGTGTACCACTGCCCACGAAGTGAACAAATTGGTGGTGATGGAAGCCATCGATGACTGCGGCGGGTGTCGCGGCTCTTGAGATGAGACTTGTCACCTCGGTATCGAAAGACTGAACAACTTGGATCTCGCCTCGCACATTAAGATGTGGATCAGGTACCACAAGAAGTATGGAAGGTCGATCCAAAGATCGTGATTGGAGATTCCGATTACGAGATTGGATGAGTGCGGACAGCGTCGGGGTATAGGAGCAGATATAGAGATCCATAAAATAGTGGGTCTTGCCGTCATCGGATGGGATTGGACCCATGGCATGGAGAGGAAGGGAACAAAAGACAGATGTCGGACACCACCAGATCCGAGATTGTTCTGGTACTTGAAGCTCACGGAGTCTGTCGGTGACGGGTTTGCCAACGAGGTTGTAGAGCTCTACGAGAACGGAGGCCAGAGTTTCGTCATAGTGACTCGAATCAAGTCCATATTTGTGTCTCGAGTCAAATAACTTGTCCTTCAATGCGCTCGCGCGGTGGTAGAAATTATGAGGGGTTGGAATGAGGGATGGAGACGTGTTGTGAAGAAGGATCAGAATGTCAGAGCGACGTCTGGAGTGGTTAATGATAACGACAGGACCAGACGAGGCGGCAGAACGGAGTGTGTCGAACGACGGAGATTTCAGAAAGCTGTCAAAGCCTGGCAAGTCTTGAATTTGCGAAATGAGGTCTTCGCGTTCCTTCAAAAGTGTACGCTGCTTTAGCAGGAGACGGCCGAATGGGTCCACAGCCCTGAGGTCGTCGGTTGCGTCGTCATCCATGATTAATTCGGGGCTCGGTGGGATGGACTTGGTGAGCGCCTCAAGGTCTCGGCTGATTGCTGCAAACTTGTCTGCTAATTGTGGGTTTACCTGTTTACCTGCAGAAGTTGATCGACTGGAGCACGTAGGTGACGCATTTCGGACCAGAGTAAGGCTCTCCCTCTCTCAAGAGTCTCAACCGCTTGCTCGAGTTGATGCAGGTCGACCTGATACGAGGCATAGTCAAGGGGCATGCAATGGGAACGGTTAGACGCGACAAGAGTGGCATGCTGTAGTTGCAACGTCGGTGCAAAAAGCAGGGAGCTCTGCGTCAATGATAGAGCGCTCTCGTACGCCGTGGAGACGGTGGGGTGTCGAAAACCCCGCGCCAAAGAAGCCGACAAACATGCGACCTGGAATCGATCGGGCAAGTTCGTGTGTCCATCGTTGACATACTGGGAGAGTAGTTCCAGGCCTTCATCCAGGTCTTGGGTACGGAGACCCGGAAAGGACTGGGAGCGAGTGAACAAAGACAGAGCAAGATGAAAAAGTGTCGAGGAGCGCAGGAGCTGTGGTAACGGACGCTCAAGGACTTGACGACGTGTGTTAATCGACTCGTTGAGGTACCCGATCCTGTCCGTACGCTGGAATGCTTCGAAGAGGATCAAGCCGAATAATTCGAAAAGGTATGACGTAGGTAAACCCCTTGGAGCAGATGAAGCAAGTATAGTTCGGCCCTCTCCGATAGCTTCGTTGATCTTCGTTAGGTCATTATTGAGGATCCGGGTGAGAAGTCCCCCGAGGAGTTTCACCTTCTTGATTATCTGACCGACTTCAGAGTCGTCATCTTCGTCCTTCCCAAAGGCCGTCTTTTCCACCGGCTGAGATAAAGCTTCGAGACTTTCACTAGTACTGAAGTAATGGAAACGCTGCTTTGCGGTGGCTTCCAAGTAATCATTGACAACAGAATTACAGGGGTGTTCCTGAGGAGATGATCTGAGAAAGGAATGAGCGCGATATATTGCTTCCTCTGAATATTCCGGGGTATCGTGCACCATCGATCGGATCATCGCTAGCTTAGTCACTATCTGTTGGACTATGGCTACGAACTTATCTTGAAGTTTTCCGAAGCCGAAGGAACTGTAATTAATAATATCCTCGAAGGCGGACATAGCCTCCTCATAATCGTCGTTCAGAAAGGTCATACAGTAGCGGCAGACAAGGGATTGAATAAGGGCGACGCGAGCTTTGTGCAGACATATATGTGCTCCGTTGCAACTCGTAGGCACTCGATAACTTGATCCAATGGTTGATCCGGTTCCCATGGACGAAACTTGAACAGAACTACCGTGACAAAGAGAGTGACGGCGTGAGTGGTGTAAATGTGGGACATATCCGAGGTGAGGAGTTCATGACAGAGACCCGCCATCTCCCCAATGTTTCGCATCACGTTTCCGGCTTCGGATATCACTTGAATGACCAGTGAATGCACGAGGAATGTTGTGACTTCATAACGCGAGATCCCGAACGTTTGGTGAGGTTGGTCTCGAAGATAGCGGAGGTATTTGGCTGCGTGAATGGCATCTTCGGGTCGTTTGGACACTTCTGAGCGCTTGATAAGTGCGAGGGCGAGGAAGAACAATGCATCAAGGATCTCTGGACCGTGTTCTAGCCACGAGCGCAGTGGGAAGAGTAGCGATTCGGTCAAATGAAGAATCGATGTCTCGAGATCTTTGATTTGATTTGACAGCATGTGCCGCTCGAGTCGCGTCATAGCCATACCAAGAAGAAAGATGGGGCGAGAAAAATCAGCTTGAGATGATATGGAGAGACGACGCCGATGAATAAGCCGATAGAGTATGATGCGGGCATCGACGTTGTTGATAGACACTGAAATAATAGTTAAAAAACAGTTACAGTTGGCACGGGACGGACCTGGAAAGGCTGAGAGGGTATCAGGACTTGCCTAGTACGTCGGCCGTGCTTAAACACTCGGGAATCGGAACGTAAAGTAAGGCGACGAGGTGGGCTACTCGGCTCGGCTCAGCTGGCTCGGCCATTTCGAGCCGAGCCGTGACGACTCTGTAGCAAATGTACCTTGACTATTATACTATGGAGTAAAGTCAGGGAACTCACTCAGGCAAATCAAGGGCATCATACTGGCAATGAACACTTTCCTCTTCATCTGTCGTGCCAATAGAGATGTGGGAAAGTAGAGGAACGGAGGACGAATCGTCTGTCGCGGCAATCGTTCCTCCCGGCTAAGTGGTGCCACCACCGCCGAAAATGAAAGAAAACCCACCCAAACCTTTGGGCTGCTCAGAAAGCATCGCCACGATCGTGAACGTTGTACCTGTTCTCGAACCTTCATCGTTGGAGGGGGAACGATCTTTGTGTGGGCGCCTTCAATATCAAAATCGAAGAGCATCGTAACACTGATGCCGGCTCAGCGCTCACCGGGTATGGCCGCGACCCCGATCTCAAGGTTCGACCTCTGGAGATGACTCATCATCTCAGCTGGTTCGAGGGTTTCCAAGGACTATAGACATGAAGGGATCATTAATAACACTTATACATGACCGCCACTCACGGTCCCATTGCTGACTCGCAGAATTCGTTCTAGGTCGTCGTCGTGAACGAGGACAAAATCGCAATCTGGCGCCTCCTGCAACGTCCACATTAGGATTGTGTGCGTTCGCGTACTGAAATACTCACTTCGGACATATATTCTAATAGTACGTGTAGAGGATCCCGGTACTTTGAAAGCTTAGGTGAGAACTAGGAAGAAAAGAGTAACCTTACCTCGGGAACACTGGCTATCGATACCGCTTCTATCTCTCGTTCGTCGTCAGTCCTTTTTTGGTCTGGAGGAGGTTCCGCTGCTCCTTTTACCCTCGGAAATATCTTGAAGGAACGTTTGATACGAAATCCTCGGACAAATATACATTGATTCTCGGGCAAGTTCTAACGGAACACATAGGAGTTTCTCAGTATCCTTTGGAAATTAAATTGCAATCCGCGCGCCACATACCTCACCACTTGGGCCATGACTCAGCATCGCTCCTTGGACGTGTTGACCCGAATTTCGCCAATTAACGGTAGTCCCATAGATACCAGGTACTTGCACTCCAAAAGATACCCGTCCACCTGTCTGACCTTCGTAGAAAGCGACATTAGACCAAGACCTTGAGCGATGACACCCAGTGACGAAAACTATGTCTTCCATCTCTATCCCCAGTTCGTGCCGTTGCGTGAAGGCGAACCAGGAGTCGATATTCCTAGTTATCCATCTGCGGAAATGACCTTGCGCGAAGGTGTCCTCACGCCGAGCTGCCACAGGAAGGGACAAGACGGCACCGTGCTTCCTCGTGCACGAAAACGAGACATCCACTGTCTCTGCGGTCGGAGGCCTGGAGATGTGTCAGTGAGACCGGCAAATTTCGCAATGTGTAATTTGATTACCCCGAGGCGGTGTAGATCTCTGATCCGCCAGGTGTCACCCTGACTCCATATGAGCAGAAATTGTTAGGATAGAGGGAGCCATGGTCAACATGATTTAACATGCTGGGCCGAAGCGGTTCATGACCCTCTGGTACACGGAATGTGTCATGGGATGGATGGTTTGCCGGGAGCATAGCGTTGAACAAGCGGTGGAATTTGCCTCGGCGAATGAAACCGACATCACCGACCTCAACAGGAGGGAGGTATTCTCCCGGCTCGGGCTCCCACAGGGCGTGGCCGAGAGCAGGATGCGCGATCGCAAGCTGAACGCGAAAAGTGTCATAGTGTGCCATTGAGGGACTCAGCGCGTCGGGGAAACCCTTAGCCCAGTTCGGCGCCAAAAATGAGTTTGCAGTGGCGCATGGCGTTCGTCAATTGCTGTTACTGCATGTCGGTTGAATCGTTACGCGTTATGTGTCACGCGTCACGAAGTGTCACACACTGCGGGATCGAAGCCGAGTCCCCGTTGTGGGACTTCAATCAAAGACCCCGACCGGACATACGCAGTGCGCACACCTCTGTCTCTGCATGACCCACCCTCCTCCATACTTCGCATTTCTCGCACTCAAGCCCGCTATCTTACATAACCATTCTCAGGCTTATTGTTGACACCCAGGCTGAGTCCGGACTTTTCATTATCGGACAACAGCTTGACCTGCAGCACCTCCCCACGCATATAGAATTTGAGGCCTTCCATCCACCGCTACGGACACACAGTAAGCACAGAAGCCACACCAAACAAAACGTAGGCACTCACAGATCACGCGCCGTAATGAACGAAATTTACCCACCGCTCAACGGTAATCCCTCTCTTCTTCCGCAGCTTCTTCACCGCGTCCCGAAGTGCCCTGGCAGATCGCTGATAGTATGGTACCGGTTCCCCTTTCTCTCTTCTCGGGAACATTGACTTATAGAAGTGCTTTGCTAGGTCCGGTCCATCCTCATTTGCCATTGCCCACATCGTCCCGACCACGCTCCGAAACCCACAGTACTGCACCGCAGCAGCCAGGTGCAGGCTCTCGTCAGCAGAACTTCCGTCGGTCAACTCAGCAGTGTGACAAGCTGCCAGGAACGCAAATTCGGCAGCAGGAACACGAGACCGTACAATGTCGAGTAGAGTGAGGCGCTTGTTCCCGTGAAGTTCGAATCCGGCGTCAAATGGTTTTCTAGCCTCCAACGTTCCGTGACACGCAAAGTGGACAAATTGGTGACGCTGAAGGCCATCCAGAGCCGACGTAGCCTCTGCACCTTCTGAGATAAGACTTGTTACTGGAAGCCGCGTATTGAGTGCCTGTACGACGTTGATGTCTTCGCAAGCCTCTGACAATGACACTTCCGGCGAAGGCATGTCGAAATGCGCCACAAGAAGCAACGAAGGAAGGCCAGAAGTAAGCGAGTCTGATTCACGAGGGCCAGATTCTGGGATGAGTGCCGAGAGAGTTGGAGTATAGGAAGGGATGTAGACGTCTGAGAAATACCGGTCGTCGGCGCCGTCATCTGACGGAATTGGACCCATGGCGTGGAGGGGTAAGGAACAGAAGACTGAGGTCGGACACCACCAGACGCGGGATTGCTCTGGTACATTCAGTTGACAAAGTCTGTCGATGACAGGTTTTCCAACGAGGTCGTAAAGCTCTGTGAGGATGTGCGCTAGGGTGTGGTTATAATGGTCTGAATTGGGTCCATGTTTGTTTCGCGCGTCCAATAATTCATCCTTTAATGCACTCGCACGATCAAAGAAATCGTCAGGGGTCGAGACGAGTGCGAAGGTGGTGTCGTGAAGAAGGATCAGGATATCAGAGCGCCATATTGAATGATTTATGATAATAACAGGGCCAGACGAGGCAGCGGAACGGAGTGTGTCGAACGATGGAGATGTCAAGAAGCTGTCAAAGCCGTGCAAGGCTCGAATTTGGGAAATGAGGTTGTCGCGTTCCTTCAAAAGCGCACGTTGCTTCAGCAGAAGACGACCGAAAGGGTCCGCCGCCATGAGGTCACCGGCTCCGCTAGTATCCATGCTCAATTCGAGACTTGGAGGGATGGACTTGGAGAGCACCTCGAGGTCTCGGTTCACCGTGGCAAACTTGTGTCCTAAATCTGGGTCTTCCTTGAGAAGTTGGTCGACAGAAGTACGAAGATGATGCATCTCAGACCAGAGTAAAGCTCTCCCTCTTTCAAGAGTCTCGATTGCCTCCTTGAGCCGACCCGATTCAATATGATAGGACGCATAGTCTAGCGGCATCACATGAGCGTCATGAGACGTCTTGGCCAATGTTGTGTGTTGTAGCGGCAAAGTCGGTGCAAATAGAAGCGCGTTTTGCATCAACGACAGGGCCATCTCATATGCAGCAGGGATGGAGGGGTGTCGGGTATATCTCGCATAACCTGCCCACAAGGACGCAAGCCGGACTCGAAAGGGTAGGCTCCCAGGTGCATGGTTGGTACCTTGTGAGAATAGTTTCATCGCTTCATCCAGGTCTTGCGTGTGGTGATCTGGAAAAGAGATGAAGCGGGCAACAAGAGACACAGCAAGCGAGGAAAGCGCCTCGGAGCCGTTGCCGAGCTGTGCCGACGGAAACTTGAGAGCTTGACGACTTATGCTAATCGACTCGTCGATGTACTCGATTTTCTTTGTGCGACGAAATCCTTCATAGAGAATCTGGCTGAATGTTTCGAAAGGAAGAAATGGAAAAGGATGGTGGTCTTGCGGATCAGACGAAGCAAATGTGGTTCGTCCGATTGCGATAGCTTCTTCTATGTCGATTGTGTCATTATCGTAGATCCTGGAGAGAAGTCCCCCAAGGGTCTCCGGGTCCTTCCCGTTCCTATTATCGCATCCCTCTATGGACATCATGGGCCGAGACAAAGGTGATTTTCTGGACGACGCTCCGAGGCCTTCGACGGAATCGAAGTAATCAACACGCCGCTCTGAGGTATGCTCAAAGACCCTAGCCAGAATAAGAGAAGCTTGCTCGACAGGAAGTGAGGTGAGGGAGGTACGAGCACGATGCATTGCCTCCTCTGAATGTTCCGGGGTCCGGACCATCGTCGATCGGATCATCATCAGCTCTATCACGAGCTGTTGAGCTTCGGCCAGGAATTCGTCCTGACTATTTCCAGGGGAACTGGAATCGATAATTTCATCCAGGACGGACACAGCTTCCTCATAATCATCATTCACGAAAGCCATACAATAGCGAGCGGTGAAACATATGGCAAGGGCATAGCGAGCGCCTCGCAGTTCTGGTTTGTGCATCCTTGCCACTCGCAGGCACTTGATGACTTGATCCAATGGTTGACCCGGGGCACTCAGACGGATTTTAGAAAGAACTGCTTCAAAAACGAGTGTGACAGAGCGAGTGGTGTCGCCTTCAGACAGATCCGACTCGGAGGTGAGGAGTTCGCGGCAGAGGTCTGCCATCTCCCCGATTTTCTGCATCACGCTTCCAGCATCCAACTCCACTTGAACGGCCAATGCGTCCACGAGCCTTAATGTAAATAGATGGTGCGGGAACCCGAACACTTCAAGAGGCTGGTCTCGAAGATGGCGGAGGTATTGAGCTGAGTAAGCGGCGTCTTCAGGATGCTTGTACTTGCTTGCGCGCAAGTAAAGTGCGCTTGCGAGGTTGAAGAAAAATAGGAAGATGTTCGATTCAGATTCTGGCCGAGACAATGTTTGGAGGAGTATTGATTCGGTCAGATGAAGAACGGTCTGGTCGAGGTCGCTCTTTTGGTTTGAAAGCGTATAGCGATATAATCGCTCCTTAGCTAGAATACATGCACAGGCGGGGCGAAGAGGGTGAAATCGAGGTAACGCTAAGAGCAATTGCTGAGAACCGGCGATGGAGGAATCAATTTCGTGCATAGATTCTGTCAACAAGAGATCGAGACCCAGTTAGCAAGGGCGAGCACGGAAGTAGTAGACGATATCTAGGACCCACGTTGTGAACCAGTCATGAGTAAGAATTGGAAAGTGAACTACGGGTTGTTGAGGCGACGGTTTGGGACTGTGAAGAAAGCAAGTTGCAAGTTAAAAATCGTGGTTACGACTGGGGCGATGAGAATACGCTGGGAGATACAACAGACGTCAGTGGCAAGACGTCTCAGCCTATATTTTCACACGACTGTCGAACCCGGAAACTGCCATCAACCTGACAGGCCGACCCACACCAAATAGGAATCGCCCCCACCGTGACTGGCACGGTGCGCCTCGCCTCAGGCTCGGGCTGAAGCACGTCACAGACCACAGCTCGCCTTCTTCACTCGTCACCGCACGCCTCTGTCACTGCTTGACCACCTCCAGGCTTACAACCTCGCATTTCTCGCACGCAAGTCCACTATCTTACATACTTATCAGTGACGGCCCGGGCCCGTCTCACGTCCAGTCCGGACTCGGACTCGGACTCTTCATTATGTCATTATCGAACAACAGCTTGACCTGCAGCACACACACCCCATGCATATAGCATTTGAGGCCTTGCATCCACTGCTACGGACACGCAGTAAGTACAGAAGCCACACCCAACAAAACCTAGAAACTCACGGATCATGCCCCGTAATGAACGAAATTTACCCACCGCTCAACGGTAATCCCTCTCTTTCTCCGCAGCTTCTTCACCGCGTCCCGAAGTGCCCCGGCAGATCGCTGGTAGTATGGTACTGGTTCCCCTTGCTCTCTTTTCAGGAACACCGACTTATAGAAGTGCTTTGCTAGGTCCGGTCCATCCACATTTGCCATTGCCCACATCGTCCCGACCACGCTCCGAAACCCACAGTACTGCACCGCAGCAGCCAGGTGCAGGCCCTCGTCAGCGGAACTTCCGTCGGTCAACTCAGCAGTGTGACAAGCTGCCAGGAACGCAAATTCGGCAGCAGGAACACGAGACCGTACAATGTCGAGTAGAGTGAGGCGCTCGTTCCCATAAAGTTCGAATCCGGCGTCAAATGGTTTTCTGGCCTCCAACGTTCCATGACACGCAAAGTGGACAAATTGGTGATGCTGAAGGCCATCCAGAGCCGACGCAGCCTTTGCACCCTCTGAGATAAGACTTGTTACTGGAAGCCGCGTATTGAGTGCCTGTATGACGTTGATGTCTTCGCACGCCTCTGACGGAGACAAAGGCACGTCGAAATGTGCCACAAGAAGCAACGAAGGATGGCCCGAAGTAAGCGACTCGGAGTCTGATTCACGATGGTCAGATTCTGGGATGAGTGCCGAGAGCGTTGGAGTATAAGAAGGGATGTAGAGGTCTAAGAAATACCGGTCGTCGGCGCCGTCATCTGACGGAATTGGACCCATGGCGTGAAGGGGTAAGGAGCAGAATACTGAGGTCGGACACCACCAGACACGGGATTGCTCTGGTACATTCAGTTGACGAAGTCTGTTGATGACAGGTTTGCCGACGAGGTCGTAAAGCTCTTTGAGAACGTGCTCTAAGATTTGGTTATAATGATCTGAATCGGGCCCATGTTTGCTTCGCGCGTCCAATAGCTCATCCTTTAGTGCACTCGCACGACCAAAGAAGTTGTCAGGAGTCGGGATGAGGGAAGGAGATGTGTTGTGAAGAAGGATCAAGATGTCCGAGCGCCAACTGGAGTGGTTTATGATAATTACGGGACCAGGCGAGGCGGCAGAACAGATTGTGTCGAACGGTGGAGATGTCAGGAAGCTGTCAAAGCCCGGTAGCGCTTGAATTTGGGAAATGAGCTCGTTGCGTTCATTCAAAAGCCTACGTTGCTCCACCAGGAGACGACCGAACGGGTCCTCTACCGTGAGGTCATCGGTTCCACCATTATCCATGTTCAAGTCGAGGCTTGGAGGAATGGACTTGATGAGCTCCTCAAGGTCTCTGTTGACCACCGCAAACTTGCGTGCTAAATCTGGGTGCGCCTGCAGAAGCTGATCGATTGAAGCCCGAAGGTGGCGCATCTCGGACCAAAGTAAGGCTCTCCCTCTTTCAAGAGTCTCGGTTGCTTCTTTGAATTGACCCAACTCGATATGATGGGACGCGTAGTCCAGCGGCATCGCACGATAGTGGTGAGACGAGTTAGCGAGAATGGCGTGCTGTAGCTGTAAAGTGGGTGCAAAGAGAAGCGCATTTTGCATCAATGACAGGGCACCCTCATATGCGGCAGAGACAGTGGAGTGTCGGGCCAATCGCGCATAAGTTGCCCACGACGATGCAAGCTGGACTCGAACGGATGGGCTCCCATGTCCAATGTTCGCACCTTGGGAGAGTAGTTTCAGCCCTTCATCTAGGTCTTGCATACGGCGATCTGGCAAAGACACGAAGCGGGTGAGAAGAGACATGGCAAGTGAGTGAATGATCACGGGGCCGCCGATGAGATATGCTGATGGAAACTCGAGAGCTCGACGTCTCATGCTAATCGACTCGTCGATGTACTCGGTCTTCTTTGTGCGCCGAAATCCCTCAGAGAGGATCTGGCCGAATAAGTCAAAAGGGTAAAATGTAAATGGACCGTGACGCCTCGGGTCGGATGAGGCAAGTATAGCTCGTCCGTTTTCAATAACTTCTTCAATATCAGTTGTGTCACAATTATGGATCTTGGAAAGAAGTCCTTCGAGGAGCTCCGAGTCCTTCCTCAAACCGTATTTGGATTCCTGTTCGTCATAACCCCCAATGGACACGAGTGGCTGAGATAATGGTGAATCATTGGACGGTGCTTCGAGGCCATCGATGGAACCGAAGTCGCGGATACGCTGCTTTGTGGTGTCCTCTAAGACTCTAGCCAGAAGAAGTTCGGGTTTTTCAATAAGAGCTGAGGTGAGGGTGGAAGCGCGATGTATTGCCTCCTCTGAATTCTCCGGCGTTCGGTGCACCATCGATCGCATTATCGCTAGCATGGTCACGACCCCTTGAGCTATGGCCACGATTTCATCTTGACTCTCTTCTGGGGGACTGGAAGCGGCCATTTCGTCCATGACAGATGCCGCCTCTTCATAGTCATCATTCACGAAAGTCATAAAATAGCGAACGACGAGAGAAAGGGCAAGGGCGAAGCCAACCCCGCGCAGATCTGGCTTGTGCGTCCTTGCCACTCGCAGGCACTCGATCACTTGATCTAGTGGTTGATCCGGGGCCCCAATACGTATTTTAGAAAAAACTACTTCATAGATGAGTGTGACGGCGTGAGTGGTCTCGTCTTCAGACGCATCCGACTCGGAGGTGAGGAGTTCGTGGCAGATGACTGCCATCTCTCCGATTTCTTGCATCACGTTTCCAGCTTCCAAATTCACTTGAACGGACAATGCGTCCAGGAGCGATAATGTGACTAGAGAACGCGGGAACCCGAACATTTCGAGAGGCTGGTCTCGAAGGTGGCGGAGGTATTTGGCTGAGTAAGTGGAATCTTCGGGCTGCTTGGAATCATTCGAGCGGAGGTAAAGTGCAACGGCGAGATTGAGAAATATTAGAAGGATAGATGGTCTCGGTCCTGGAAGAGACCAGGGTTGGAGGAGTACCGATTCGGTCAAATGAAGAATTGTCTTGTCGAGATCATCTTTTTGATGTGACAGCTTATAGCGGCCGAATCGCGCTGTAGCCAGATTATAGACAGTGGCACGATACTGATGAGATAGAGGTAACGCCAAGATCAAATCCTGGGAATCAGCGATGAGGGAATCGATTTCGTGGATAGATTCTGTCAACAAGAGATTGAGACGCCGCGCCTAATTAGCAGGGGGAAAGCACGGAAATTCTAGATAATATCTGGGACTTACGTTGCGGGGCACCCATGGTTAAACGTTAAACTCCCAAGAGTACAAGGTGAACCGCAGGGTGTTGAGGCGATGACTTAGGAGATGAATGAAGATGTGGGACTCAGATGCCGGTGGGTTACTACGGGAACACGGTGGGAAATACTAACACACCACGCCCTGAACAAGGGCATCAAATACAAGACATACAAGAAGCACAGCCTATACTCTCACACGACTGTGGGAGTTTGTCCCGACCCACGTACACAGTAACAAGTATGGGAACTGTCACCAAAGACATCGGCCTGACGGAAGCAGGTCGACTCACCTGACACAGCCGGGGCGCCGAATAGCCATGAGAAGCAGTACGGAAGACACACAGGACACGATAGATAGCGAAGTGCTACGTAGGGTTCTATACCTGACAGAGATGGGTCTCTAAAAAAAGTTGAAATAGTGTAAATTTGAGACGCTGTAGTGGCGGTGCTTCAAGTTCTCGGAAGCGTGATCCCGACCGGAGCCTGAGCTACCGTGACTCAATCATTGGAAGCCATCAACTCGCCTTGCTCACCTTGTCGACGTTATTTGTTGAGTCTTCGTTGTACGTTCCCGTCATAAAAAACAAAATGCGCGCGTTCTCTACCGCAATGCCATGATGCCGCACCACGTTGCAATCTATCATCACTTGTGCTTTTACTTTCCTTCCTCTTCGCCTACTAGTACCTTTATTATTCGACTTCCCCTTTAACACCATCTCCATCTCCCGCTGCCGTGTCTCTGTCTCAATCACCATTGCCCCATCTCTGTCGTTTATTTTGGTCACTCAGGCTGACTCCACAAGACTGTCTCTGCTTGTCGCCATTCCCTCATTCACCTTGTGCAATTCTCGGATATTCCAGGCCCCATGCCGAAGACACTCTAGTTGAGTTCTGCCTGTCCGTTCGACTCGAACTTTCCGTCCTCACATCCTCTTCGCCCTACTTCCGACACATAGTCCTTTCGACGCCGTCTCACTATTATCCCACGTTCTCACCCACTCGCACTCGGTTTTAGCGTTCTCACCTCCACCCTTGGCTCCTGCATGCCGCTCCTCGGCTTCATCGCTCCTCGCAATCCGCCTCCATATTCGCTTGACTATCCATTCTACTCCAACCGAGTGCGGCCCACTCAAACGCCGGACGCCGCAGACCCTCGATGCTCCGCGCCTTCCTGGTCCCTGCACTCGCACCGGCCTTCTCCGGTCCTCCCATTCCTTCTTCGATCTAGTTTCCGGACGCTTGTCTCATTCTCCCCATGCGTGTGACGACGCTCAAAACAGCCGCGGCAATTTGGTAGAACAACGAATCGGACGAGCACTGAGAAGTAACGGGGAAAGAGGAATGCACCCCTCATCTTTGTTGTGCACATACTGTACGGAGTCCTCCTTCTGACGGCGACGGCGAGTTTGCTCCTTTGTGGCCCTCGGGCATGTCGGGTTCACCGCTTTCGGGCGGATACCACCATCCAGGTACAGTAACCCGTGCTAGTGAAACATGCTATAGATCGATGATGTTGGTCTCGCTCGGCATCATATCTTCCTCTCCAGACCTCCACTATCGTCGTGTTCGGGTCATCGGACCTTTTCCCGAAGAGGACGAAAGCGGAAAATAGCACGCAGACCGTTGGCCTTGCTTGGGGAGTGAGCGGACGAGGTATGGGTTGAGTATGGTGATATTCTGCAGGCCTTAAATACCCCCATCAGTAGCTAGTAAGTACAGAAGGAATCAGGGGAGGTGAACAGCATCGTTGTGGAGACATAGAACGTATGAGGACACGAGCACAGGCAACGGGCACAGAAGGGGACAGCAGAGGCATAATGAGAAAGCGCAAGTGAAATAGGGGGAAGCGCGAGTCAAAGCGATCATAATGGGAAACATCGGCAAACGGCAAGGCAAACGGTCCAGGAGAGAGGAATTGTGGGAAAGGCAAAATACGACGAAGTACTGTATTGAAACCGGTATCAAGAACGATGACGCACCACGCACTACTAAGGACAAGTAATAAGTAAGTACGAGAGCCCTGTCAAGTCGTCCTACCGTCCCCTCCAACCTCTTTGACTCGCCACCGTGTTTCACTTATTTCCAACAACTCCTTATTGTATGCTCCTTGTAATATTTTAAATTGCACTGGCACGCGTTTTCGTCTGCAATTCTAGACCATCATGCTTGCTTCTTCTATTTGACCCAAGATTCAAGTTTGACCTCTGTTAGACTTTATGTCTCTGTCTCCATCGCTTATAGTCTTTGGCCTAGGTATTTTCGTGTTTTTGGCCACTGACGACAATTGACTCTGCAAGACTGTATCTGCGCCGCATTGTCGTTCCTTCATTCTCATTTTGCGGCTCTCTCAGATAGATCAGGCCGCAAATCGGAAATACCCTAGTTAGACACTGGCACTATTAATCCGTTTGTCTTGGAGTGTCCGGCCATCGTCCTCCTCGTCTCGTTCGGCGCAGCCTCGTCAGCGTCGGGCACGTCTTCGTCTCGTTCGGCGCAGCCTCGTCAGCGTTGGGCACGTCTTCGTCTCTGCTTAGCCATCCGGCTACTTGTCTCTCTCCCCCCATACTTCTGTTTGAATCCCCACTGCACGCGCTGCATAACACATAAAGACAACTAATGGCCAGTTCGAGATGACAGGGTCACCCTCTTTGAGTGCCCATCACATCGGGCTTGTGCGGCGTCAGTAGATTAAGGAAATTCCGCCACATTTCTAAATGATGTCGATCAATGCGAAAATAGAACATGTCGCTCAGGCCGTTCCTCCCTTCCAGCTGCTCCCCATCGAACCAACGTCGATGGTGTTTCCCATAGCATAGAACCGGTACCTCAACCTTGTGATGGGAAACCATACCGAATCGCTCTGGTGACCCAATCACAGACGACCGTGTCGTACGCAACAGTCCCTATACAATTACGTCCAATCTGAAACCCTTATCGACAACAGCGTGATCCACGCCACGCGACACCTATGGCGTTTGAGCCAAGGTTTGAGCCCGCACTGGGATAGGTATTACTATAATCATGAAACCCGTATCAACAAATCCGACTACTCACGGACGACCCCCAGTCATGCGCCATAATGAACGAAATTCATCCATATCTCTAGTGTGATCCGCCTCTTCCTCCGTAGCTTCTTTCCGACCCAGCATTTCTCGCACCAGACCCGCAGCCTCAATTACTGCCCGGCCCGGCGTACCCGTGGCCTCCTCCGCTCCTCCCACTAGGGCCACTACGATCGCGCAACAATGCGAGCTCGGAGCACGTCGCTCCGGTTATCCGTATTTCCCATCCGCCGTGCTATTCATAAAACGTCAACTGTGTTCCCATAGTATAGGACTAGCATCTCAACCTTGCGATAGGGCAACAACATACAATCTCACCGATAACGCCCATTTGGTAAACCCGTTGTATCTGTATCTATAAAAGATGGACGTGTCGTTTTCTGACAAAAAATAATATAGAATATTGACGTATAGAATGTCTTTGCTTACACATACAGTACAACAATCTTTGAATAAGGGCTTGTACATGGGCTGCCCTGTTCTTTCTGTTTTGGGGCCAGCTTGCGGGGCCAACTTGCATTGTATCTTATTGCCTTATATCTGAACCAAGGTTATCTCTTCGTCATATTGCTCGACGTCTTTAAGTTCGTCGTGATCAGGAGCGAGGAGCGAACGCTGTTCCTCCGGAACATGACCACGAAACTACTGATAACAGTGGTTTGACTCCCGCCCAAATTTCTCAGCATCGCCGGCGACAGCGAGAGAGAGAAGCAGTGCCAGTGGCGGTTACTTCTCTGCTTGCTTAGGGAAGTGCCGAACTTTTTTCTGACGATGCCGCAATGTGCAACGAGAAGGCCAACGAGAAGGCTGACGCCTTGGATCAAAAAAAAAAAAAGAAGGCTGACGCCCGGTGAGTATGCTTCTCTCTCCACCTTCGTTACACTTGAATACTTGAAATACTGAGCAGCCTTTAACTCATGCTGTGCTGGATCAAGGCAATGACATTGCTCCACAACACGCATCCCCAACAGTATGTTGACTCCAGCTCCAAACGTCTCAGTGGGGTCGATGGGAGCGAGAGAGAAATGCACAACTTCTCCTTGTCAGAGCTGTCTGCGTGGAGAACAACGCGTAGTTCCCCATTCTTACTGTACTTTGATTAACATACTCAAATTATGTTGCGGGTAACAAGGTAAAAAAAAACATTCTCCCAAATGTACAGCCTCTGTTACCTCCGAGTCTGCCATGTGAAAAAAGGACGGGACACATTCTATGTGTGCGTACCTTGGGCTTTGGTTGGCATACATGGGCATACGACTGTCGCAAAGTATGGAACATGATATGAAAACGTAGACAGATGCAACGGCTGGAAATAGATGGGTCGGGAAACTAAGGTGACAGCAGTGAAAACGTAGACAGAGGCAACAGTCGGAAATAGATGCATCAACAAAGAAAGGTGATGGCAACTCGCTACTGTAATATCTTTATAAGGCGACGACACCGTCACAGGTGTCAATAAGTCGGCATCAGCAGAGTTGTTGCAGTTTTTGGTGTGCCGTGACTGGGATGCCACTGGTTCAAGTGGTGCTATAGTCATTCCATACACCATGTGAGCGCTGGCACTGGATGGTTCGCACTGAAGGGGAACTCCGCAGCTGCTAAATTGTGTCAGCAAAAGGATGGTCCTCTGGGCCGCCCGAGTAGAGAGGAGCGGACGGGCGGATGAACACGCTACCGTCGCTATGTATATCTTCCGCTTTGCGTCGTTGCAATTACCATATTTGGGCCATAGATAGCGATTTTCGCCCTGTAATTCATCTTGAACATAACAAAGCCCCCAACTGAAGTCGCACCTTTGGTGCGGTGATAGCCAAGCTATGACCTACTGTATTGGGTGGGTCAACACAAGGGGTCAACGCCAAGGTCAACGCACACGATCGACCTACGATCACAGCTCAACTCGGTCGATCACGCCAAGGATCACGCGATCACGTCCGTCTCCGTTTACTGGTTGAATAGATACGTGACACTTCTACACGTTTCTCTAGCCGGTCGGTACAACTCCTCTTCCCGCCATGACTCCGCGGAGGTGTGGGGTCTGCAGACCCCCTAATGTTCAGACAAGTGCGGATTCAAGGAGGGTAGATTCGAAGCATTCGAAGGAATAAGTTTTGTACCCTCAAAAGGGTGTAGATTCTGTAGAACTAGCTCCACTGGCAAGCGGTCTTGCCTAGCACCTAGATGGCAACAAGTCCCGTTGTAATAGAGTTCACGTACTAATCCCAGCCGGACTCAGGGGTTGTAACAGCAACCTACTACCCCAGTCCGCGGCTTTTGTTGCAAGGTTTGACCTGGATTCAATATGCGTTGCGCATCGTGATCTCACCTCAACGACTGTTGTAGCTATTTAAGCAGGATCATTTCGATGCAGGATTCCTTAACTCTTGAGTTAGCTCTTGTTCACTCTCGTCTTCTTGCTGGTTGGTGAGCACATCCATACTAGCGTGTCCAATCCTGAACGTGCTAACGTTCGTGCATCCTGAATTCTCTTTGTTCAACTCCCAGCCGCCTTGGATCCCCGAGTACTTCCGTTTACACGAACCCTCACACCGAACCATAACACAATGCGCGCCTCCTGCGTTGCCCTCATTGTCCTCGCCGCCTACGCTGCCGCTGTCCCTGCCCTCTCCCCCGTCGTGTACGTTGCTTCTCCGCTTAACCCATGCACGCCACCTCTTACATAATTGCCCACGGTGCCTCCCCTGCTAATCCCGCACTATACAGACGCGTTCTCGACTCCAAGATGGTCGGTACCAACGACGGCGCCGACAAGCTAATCGGCCGTGATGGCGATGATACTGGTGTACTCCCTTCCCAGCTGAACGGCCGTGAAGTTACTGGTGTACCCCCTTCCCAGCTGAACGGCCGTAGAGTTGCTGTTGTACCCCCTTCCCAGCTGAACGACCGTGGAGTTGCTGTTGTACCCCCTTCCCAGCTGAACGACCGTGGAGTTGCTGTTGTACCCCCTTCCCAGCTGAACGACCGTGAAGTTGCTGGTGTACCCCCTTCCCAGCTGAACGACCGTGAAGTGGCTGGCGTACCCCCTTCCCAGCTGAATGACCGTGAAGTGGCTGGCGTACCCCCTTCCCAGCTGAACGACCGTGAAGTGGCTGGTGTACCCCCTTCCCAGCTGAACGACCGTGAAGTGGCTGGTGTACCCCCTTCCCAGCTGAACGGCCGTGACCAAGTTACTGGTGTACCCCCTTCCCAGCTGAACGGTCGTGACCAAGATACTGTACCCCCATCCCAGCTGAATGGCCGCGACCAAGATACCGTTTCTCATCTAGGTTAATTTACTTTAAATAGTACATTCTTTCTGTCCAGTTCACTTTAGTCTACCCGCTACTAGTAGTATGACAGTCTACGTCTCCGACTTCTTGCACGTAGTTAAATACCTTCAAGTTCGCTCGCTCGTACCTAGAGCACCTCAGACATCGCTCGTACACGCGCGATCCTGAGGTGAGAATACTTTACCACTCGTTTACTTTCCAGTACCCTTATGCCCAGATAGACTCGCGTCTTCTATCTAGGTAAATACATTATAGACATCACTCGTACACGCGCGATCCTGAGACTCCAGACACTATCCAGAACTTACACTTGATGCACAGAGCGGGAATGAAGGCGAATGGGGTTATTTTCCCTTCGGCGCATAGAAATATATTTGTTTAATTGTTTGGAACAACAAAAATCTGAGCGAAGGTGGCGCTTTCACCGATGCAACACTTGGAGACCGCAGCATCGACGAGCCCAGAGGGTTCATCAACAGGTCTTTTAAGGACCTCATCGTTGGCATTCACCCAGTATTATGATCTTCGACGAGGTGAATTGCGTTCCACTTTCTTCCTTGGTTCCCTGGAAGCAGATGGAGCTTTGGATGGAATATCCATGGTGCAGGCTCACAGTTCCCGTAGCGTCATCAACGCGAGAGCGTTCATCAACAAGTAAGTGCGAGAATCGAGATGAAATGACGTGACTACGCGGTAGGTAGTCGTGTGCCTTTTAATTGACAAGTTCAAGTTCTGTGACTGCAATAATGCTCAAAGCCCGTCCGCAGTGTCTGAATTCATGTTTGTAGCGCGTTTGAGCTAAAGGCTTCCGTAAGAGGGCAAACTCGAAGGAAGATGGTGGTTTTCCACGAGACCCATCAGGGAAGAATTGCATAGTAGGTAGTTCAGAGAGATGAAGCCAGTGTGTGAGGATGATGGACGGAACCGAAACTTGAAGGCTTTCACCTCACAGAATGCTGCTGACAATGGAAGCGGCGGCAGAGTTTGAACATTGAACGAGGCGGCGAGGCGGCACGTGCTCATTCCTCAAACTCTCAACTGGTTGGAGGAACCACACAACTTTCATTTCGCCCACCCACCACGCCCGGTAATTCTCAGGATTGGTGATGAGACTAAGTTTTCTGACCTTCATCAGCTCGCTACAGGAGGGTACCACCTGACCGTCGCGACCTCGCCTCGGAAACACAAACCCCTCATCCCCGGGCCCGATCGAGAGGCACTCCGTGCTTTCGCCCAGTTTCTGTGCAGTTTGCCAGCTTGGATATTTTCTCACCACTGCCTATCATCTGCACGATGCGCTGGCCCCCTTTCCCTCCCGGCGCCATCCCGAACCTAAAACGGAGAGCAAGGCGGTGACTCGCAAAGATACACATACAACGCAATGATCTTGAAATAGAGTAACTGCAGTGGAAACGTAGACAAACGCATACACTCTACAAACAGAGTGTCATACGGAAAATATGCCAGACACAGGGACAGGGAACGGAAGATATATGAAATGACAAACTATCAACGGCGCTACGCAGTCGCTGCCTGATCTGCGTATCAATGTACGAGACGATAGGGTTTATGCAGTGCGCTCTCTCAAATTAATCACGCTAAATTCATGAAAAGTACTCTGTCGAGCGTGAAAACGTAGACGCACAATTTTGGCACAAACGATTGACGATGTTCCGCAGTTGTGTACAGCCGAAGAAGGACGGCCCTACCTCCAACGCTTGTACAATTAAACCCAATACAGTTACGTCCAGTCAGAATCCCTGGTCATTGAATAACACCCGGTCATGCACCATAATGAACGAAATTTACCCATCTTTCCAGGGTGATCCGCTTCTTCTTGCGCAACTTCTTCACCGCGAACCGGAGTGCTTTCGCAGATCTTTCGTGATACGGCACCCCTTGATCGCGCGTCGAAGTAGAAGAGAACAACGCCTTGTAAAAGTGTTCCGCCAGGTCCCGTCCATCCTCGTCCACCATCGCCCACATAGTCCCGACAACACTCTTGAACCCGCAGTATTGTACCGCAGCTGCAAGGTGAAGCACCTCATCGACGATGCTTCCTTCGGTCACCTCAGCCGTGTGACAAGCAGAGAGAAATGCGAATTCGGCGGTGGGGAGATGCGAGCGCACAATTTCGAGCAGCGTCAGGCGCTCGTCTCCATAAAGCTCGAATCCGGCCTCAAATGGCTCGCCGGCCGCCAGTGTACCGTGACACGCGAAGTGAACAAATTGATGGCGACGGAAGCCGTCGATGACCGCGGCCGGTGTCGCGGCGTCTGAGATGAGGCTAGTCACCTTGGTATCGAGAGCCTGGACGACTTGAATCTCGCCCCCCACAGTTGGAAGAGATGGGTCAGGCTGGGCGACAAGAAGTAAGGAGGGTCGGCCTGGAGATTGCGGGCTGGAACCGCGGTTACGAGATTGGATGAGTGCGGACAGCGTTGGGGTATAGGAGCAGATGTAGAGATCCAAGAAATAGCGCGGCTTCCCGTCATCGGATGGGATTGGACCCATGGCATGGAGAGGGAGGGAACAGAAGACGGATGTCGGGCACCACCAGATCCGGGACTGTTCTGGTACTTTTAGTTGATAGAGTCTGTCGATGACGGGTTTACCGACGAGCTTGTAGAGCTTCGCGAGAACAAAAGCCAGAGTTTGGTCATAATGACTTGAATCGAGCCCACTCTTTCGCGAGGCAAGTAATTTATTCTTCAACGCTCTCGCCCGGCGGTAGAAATTGGCTGAGGTGGGGATGAGCGAGGGAGGCATGTGATTAAGCAGGATCAGGATGTCAGAACGCCATTTGGAATGGTTTACTATTATGACGGGACCACATGAGGCGACAGAACGGAGTTGGTCAAATGATGGAGATGTTAGGAAGCTGTCGAAGCCCGGTAAGATTTGAATTTGGGAAATGAGCTTGTCGCGCTCCTCCAAAAGCTTGCGTTGCTTTAGCAGGAGGCGACTGAATGGATCAACCGCCCTAAGGTCGTCGGCTGCGCTATCATCCATGCTTAATTTGTGGCTCGGTGGGATAGACGTGGTGAGGTCCTCAAGGTCTCGGTTCACCACCGTAAACTTGTGTCCTAAGTCTGGGTCTGCCTCAAGAAGTTGATCAATCGAAGTACGAAGGTGACGCATCTCTGACCAGAGTAAGGCTCTCCCTCTTTCCAGAGTTTCAATCGCTTCCTCGAGTTGACGCTGATTGACCTGATACGAGGCATAGTCCAGCGGCATCCTATTAGAGTAGTCAGGCATCGTGGCGAGAGTGGCGTGCTGTAGCTGCAGAGTTGGCGCAAAAAGAAGAGCCTTTTGCATCGACGATATAGCATTCTCGTATGCGGTCAAAGTGGATGGATGACGGAAACCCCGAGCAAAAGAAGCCCACACGCACGCAAGCTGGAATCGATCGGGCAAGCTCGCGTGTCCGTCGTCGACACACTGCGAGAGTAGTTTGACCCCTTCATCGACGTCTTGCATACGGCGACCTCGAAAACGCACAGAACGGGTGAGCAAAGACCAGGAAAGTAGACGAAGTATCCCCGGGCGGATGTGCCGTGCGAATGGATATTCAAGAACTTGACTAAGTGTGCTCATTGACTCGTCGAGGTATCTGATTTCGTTTGTGCGCTTGAATGCCTCAGAGAGGATCAAGCCGAATAAGCCGAGAATATAAAATGTAAATGAACTACCCCGATCGAATGAAGCAAGTGTGGTTCGTCCGTCCTCGATGACTTCTTCGATCTCCATCACGTCGTTATTCTGGATCCAGGAGAGAATGCCTTCAAGATGCATCGCCTTCTTGTACACCCTACTGAATTCAGAATCGTCGCCTTCGTCCTTCCTACCAAAAGCATCCACTAGTCGAGATACCAACGAATCGTCGGAACGTGCTCTAAGGCCTTCGACGGAACCGAAGTAATGGAAACGCTGCTTTTCGATGTCTTCCAAGGAATAATTAACAAGAGGATTAAAAGAGTGTTCTTCAGGAGGTGAACTGAGAAAGGCACGAGCGCGATATATTGCCTCCTCTGAATATTCTGGCGTTCCATGCGTTTTCGAACGGATATATGCCAGCCCTGTCACGAACCGTTGGACTCTGGCCACGAATTCGTCCTGATTGTCTCCGGGAGAACTGGAAGTGATAATTTCATCCATCATGGACGCGGCCTCCTCATAATCGTCATTCACAAATGTCATACAATAGCGAGTGCCGAGACAAAAGGCAAGGGCGAAGTGGGCACTCCGCAGATCCGGTTTGTTCTTCTCCACAAGTCGCAGACACTCGATAACTTGATCCAATGGTTGATCCGGGACCCACGGACGGATTGCGGACGAAACTGCTTTGGCAAATTGAAGGATCGAGCGAGTGGTGTCCCCATCGGACACATCCGAGGTAAGGAGCCCGCGGCATAGGACTGCCATCTCCCTAATGTTCTGCATCGCATTTCCAGCTTTTAAATTGACCTGAAAGGCCAACGCATCCACGAGCATTGTCGTGACTAGACGGCGCGGGACCCCTGATACGTCGCGAGGCTGGTCTAAAAGATAGCGGAGGTAATTGGCTGCAAAAATGGCGTCTTCGGGTTGCCCGGATACTTTCGAGCGTCTGAATAGTGCGGAAGCGAGGAGCCACAAAGTATGGAGGATCATTGGACCGTGTTCTAGCCACAAACGAGGTGGGAGGAGAATCGATTCGATCAGATGAACAATTGACTTGTCGAGGTCATCCGCTGCATCTGACAGCGCATAGCGATCAAGTCGCGCCGTAGCCAAATTATGAAGACAGGCAAGGCGGATGGGATGGGATTGAGGGGAGCGGAGAAACTCCTGAGAACGAGCGACGAAGGAATCAATTTCGTCGATAGATCCTGTAAACAAGGACCGCGACCGAGTCAGCGAGGGGTGGTGAAAAGAAAGACGGAAAGACCGACTTACTTGGAAGGTCGACCATTCGTAAATCAGAATATCAATCACGGGTTGGTGGAACAGCGAGTTGGGATGTTGGGGGAGAAAGAAAGACGCCAGTCACAAATGGGTCCCGTTTCAACCGCCAGGACTAGGGCAAGGGTGGCAAGGGTGTTGGTAACATGTGTATCAAATAGAAGAATGATGAGACGTACAAGGAAACACAACCAATATTCTCTCACGACTGCGGAAGTCTGTCCCAGCCCCCACGCATACGGAAAATCAGCTTGATGGACAGCCGGTTAACCAGAGGAAGTTGTCGAAGGCTGCAGAGCCAACACGACACAAAGACGAGGTTAATTTGTGAGAGGGGTACCGGTTGCATGCAGAGAGAGGAGAGGGCTCTGCTGTAGGTGCGCCTGTGAAACACAAGAGGACAGCCGAGGACGGCCTCGAGAGTGTGCCGGGAATCACCGGCCCGGGCTTGGGCCCGTGGCATCGTCTCGGCCGCGACCGCGGCCGTTCGATGGCCCCCGCAGCATCATTCAGCCCTTAGTCATGATTTGAGAAACCTGAGTATCGAGTGCACTCAGCTTAGTGACCCCCCCATCATAGTATACGTGTTGACAGATGAGCCCACCTATTGATCTACAAGAGGTATTGGAGTCTGAGATAAAGTACGTGCATCGAATCTCCCATGATGAGCAAACACCGAGCTTGATTTCCCCTCCTCAGGGAGTGGCATTTTCGTATGTCACGCACACACCCTTATTGAGTTGCTAATGTACGGACCGTTTTCGCAGATATCTACTTCCATCAGAAGAACGAACAAGAGCATCAAGCTGCACTGCAGCTCCGTGACGCTGTCCTCCGACTGAGACGGGACGGCGCATTTGTAGCCGTACCGTTGTGGCGGGTGAACCTGGCACCAATTGGTCCTCATCCAGTCGGTGCGAATCCGCGCTCTCTTCCTTCGTATTGCCCCATGGGCTAAGTTCCCCTTACGGTAAGGCTCGTACGAGATATGGTGCCCGTCGGAGTCGTTCGCATCGGTATTCTCTTATCTGTGTATGAACCGCGGCGACCTCAGGTACGCAAATAGGCTCGAATATACGGACCTGTGATCGCTTACGAGAAGGATTTCAGTGTCCTGGTACATCCTCTTACCAAGGAAGAAGTAAGCACACTTTTGAATAGCGCTTCTTTCAACTGACGTATCTCTAACCTACTACAGCGCAAGTAAGTGGCGTCTCCGAACATGTATTCGTCTTTTTGCCTTACCGAGTGCTAGGGATCACGAGGTCCGCAATGCGTGGATCGGTCCCTCCTTCCCGCTCGACCTTTCTGTCCTCTCGGAAAGCGAGACAATTCCTTTGCAATACCCATCATTGAGTACGTGCCTCGCTTCCAGCGCCCTAGATGCTGACCGTTTCTCAGAGCTTGGTTACTCTTCTGAGTCGCCTCAGCTGTCACTCGAAGCACGCAAACGGCTCGGGGCAAATGTGGAGAGGACTCTCGAGGGAGAGAAGGAGGCAGCGAAGGCGCCGCTAGATCTGATCATGTTGTGACCAAAATCCAATACCAAAATCGTTCTTGAGGTTTTGAAGTTATTGGATCCTCGACCATGAGTCGCCTCGATATGAATGGGATTGACCTTCGCTTGGAGTCTAAGTAGGCCCGGGGTATGGGCACTCGTTATCTACGTGCATAATTAAGCAATCCCGTCGAGAAAGAGAAAGAGATAACGAGATATCCAATAGTGATCGTACTGGTTTTCCCGAAAGAAAAAAAAAGGTCAGCGTGAGCCTGAGTGGCAAAAAATTTCGATCACGGGAGACGACCTGCGGAAGAAACTTGAAGACCTATCCGGCAAATCTGAACTACGAGACTCAGAAAAAATATAATATTCAGAACTATTAACGTCAACGCCCAACCTTGCGCCCAACGTTCCAGAGCGGTGACAGACAAGGGAGTGTGTTGCTGTACAGTCGGACCCCTCGTACAGTAATCCATACTGTACAGTATTCGACTCATCGAGTCCAAGATCGACTGCTCCACCAGGCATCGCACCCTTCTTCCTCCATCACCTCCACGCTTCACAAAAACCACCGCCATGGTCCGCGCAAAGCCTCTCACCATAGTAGTCAAACTCGGTGTGAATCCGCCCCTTCCTCCAACAGCTAGCACGGCACGGCATTGACTCGTCCCTTTCCCCTTTCCCTCTCCCATGCGCTTTTCTTTGCGTAATGCGTACGCCACGGCGGCACAGGAACGTCCTCGATTGTTCACGAAACGACGCACCAACCGCTTTTGACGACGCTCTCCGCGATCGTCGAGACCGTCGTGCGTCTACGCGCTGCGGGTCACAAAGTCGTGCTCGTCAGCTCCGGCGCGATAGGCGTTGGCCTGCAGCGTATGGCGATGCCTGCGCGCCCCAAAAGTCTTTCCGGAAAGCAGGCAAGTCAAAATATAAGCCAAGAAAATATCTTCTCTGCTGACCCTTCGCGTAGGCGTTAGCTGCGATTGGGCAAGGCAGATTGATTGCATTGTGGGATAATCTGTTTGGCCAGTTGGGTCAACCCATCGCTCAGGTGCTTCTAACACGTGGGGACATTTCGGACGTGCGTCTACCGCTCTCGCTACCTTTATACACTCATACTGACTGGCCTCTTTCTCAGCGTACGAGGTATCTCAATGCCGTGAACACGTTCAAGGAGCTACTCTCCATGGGCGTCGTGCCGATAGTGAATGAAAATGACACCGTCTCTGTCAGCGTAGGTATCCGATTCCCTTCGCCCTTTCGGACGCACGCCTGATAGTTCTTCCAGGAAATAAAATTCGGTGATAACGATACACTTTCGGCGATCACCTCTTCTATGATCCATGCGGATTATCTCTTCCTCTTCACGGACGTAGACGGACTGTACACTGCTAACCCCCGGAAAGATACTTCCGCGCGGCTGATCGAGGTCGTAGAGTCGACTGCTGCAATTCGCACACAAGGTGACCCAACGCTTCACACGTTCACATATGCCGATTGCTGATTACAATTGGTTGCTACAGTGAGCACGGCGACCCTCGGCTCGAGCTTAGGAACAGGCGGGATGGAAACAAAACTCATCGCGGCCGAGATCGCTACCGCCGCCGGCGTGACGACAATCATCACCTCGAGTCGCAACCCTCCTTCTCTCTTTGCTATTCTGGAGTATCACGGCATGCCATCAGGTCAGAGCTCCGTCGGCGGGGGGGCACGGCCGCCGCATACGCTATTTACGCCGTCCGTGACGCCTCTGCGAGACCTAAAAGCATGGACCAGGCACACGCTCACGCCCGCGGGTGCCGTCGTGATCGATTCAGGTGCGCACAGCGTGCTTTCGCGCCGAGAGTCGGGCGGGCGCCTCTTGGCGGCGGGGGTCCTGAGTGTCCGCGGGGCGTTTGCATCTGGGCAGGCTGTGCGCGTGCTGGTACGTAAGGGGGCTGTCGGCGCAGACACTCGAGACGTGGAAGCGGCACGTGAGGAGTATGTCCGCGGGTTTGCGCCAACTCGGCCGGGCACGCCACGTGGGACTGCGGTATCACCGGGGCAAGCCGATGGAACGGATGGGTCCCTTCCGGATCACGGAGACTCCGTGGACTCCGTTGTGGCGGCGGAGAAAGACGTGGTAGATGAGGACCAATGGGAGGTAGAAGAGGTGGGGCGAGGATTGGCGAACTACAACTCCGTACAGATCGAGAAGGTGAAGGGGTTGAACAGGTATGTCTGTCCCACTGTATGTGAGGTCCCTTTCCTTTGCTTACAATGTAATTGGCCTCTACAGCGCCCACCTTGAGCGGTCGCTTGGGTACGCAGACTCTGAATATGTCGTTGAGAATGTTACCATATTCGTATCGCCACCGTGACGTTATTTGTTCGGGACAAATATATGATGAAATCGCTCCGATTGGTGACCACAGGCCGTCTCGGGCTTCCGCCTCAACCTCAGCTTTATTTTCTTTTACCTTACCACTCCAGCGATGTTGCACGGCAACTCCGTAAAATTTCTCACTGGTGCGTTTCTTTTCATTTCTCTTGCCATCTATTCTTCCAAAATTTAACTCCCTCACTCCTCGGCAAGGCAACAGCCATCCGGAGCTCGCCGCCGCTGTGGCCGAGCGGTGAGCTGCAGTTTTGCCTGCGCAGCCCCGAACCAGTCCACGGACTGTGACTTTCACAATCCACCTAGGCTTGGCACTCCCCTCACTCCGTGCACGGTCACAAAGTTCTCGAATGGGGAGATCAACGTGAAAATCTCAGAGTCTGTTCGCGACGAGGACGTCTTTATCCTTCAATCCGCCTGTCGCGACGTCAACGACCACCTGATGGAGCTCCTCATCCTCATCTCCGCGTGCAAGGGCGCTTCCGCCCGCCGCATCACCGCCGTCATCCCGTGCTATCCCTATGCCCGCATGGACAAAAAGGACAAGAGCCGCGCGCCCATCACCGCCAAGCTCGTTGCCAATATGCTGGCCGTTGCCGGTTGCGACCACGTTATCACCATGGATCTGCACGCGAGCCAGATCCAGGGCTTCTTCGACTTTCCCGTTGACAACCTCTATTCTGAACCTCTTATGATCGCATATATCAAACTCCATATCAAGGGCTGGCAGGATGGGATCATCGTTAGTCCGGACGCAGGTGGTGCAAAGCGGTCTGTGATTTTATTTATTTATTTCATTGTTGCGGACATAGGCAACCCTCAAGCTAAACTCTTGGGGCCTCCGTAGTGTCACCGCCATTGCGGACAAACTCGGTCTTGAATTCGCTCTCTTCCATAGAAAACGAGACGGAAAAACCCAAGATGCGCCAGAAAAGATGGAACTCCTAGTCGGCGATGTCAGAAACAAGGTGAGCCCACTATCGCTGGCTGTCACTCGCCATTCGCGTCCCTTGAACGGGTCCAATTTAGGTGGCAATTTTGGTGGACGACATGATCGACACCGGAACGACGTTGGCGTTGGCCGCCCGATCTTTGAAGGAGAACGGCGCGTCACGGACTTACGCGTTGGTCTCTCATGGTGGGTCCGTCCATCCCGTTTCGCTTTATTTTGCTGACCGAGTAGTAGGCCTGTTCTCCGAGGCGAGCATGAATGTCATTGAAACTCTTCCCTTAGAGACGCTGGTGGTGCGAACCTCCTCGCTTTCGCTGCGCCGATGCCGCCTGCTGATCCCTGTGAAATCACAGGTCACAAATACAATGCCACAACAGGACCATCAGAAATCTTGTACGAAATTAGTGACGATAGATATAAGTTCGACCATCTCGGAAAGCATACGTCGTACGCACAACGGCGAGTCGATCAGCCTACTATTCGGAGATTGGGTAGATGTAGGGATGAACGGCTTTTAGACAATCGTTGTTTTAAAATGGAGATGTACACGATCATCTCGCCGCCGACATGATTCTTACTACTCAATGTACTTTTATTAGACCCAACATAGGCATCCTATAACGGAATCTTTGCAAGACCAGGCGAGACGGCATCGCGTACGACCAAGGACTGTATGAAGATTTCCGTGCCGTTCTTATATTATGCATCTGCTTGCGTGGCACTCGGTGACTCACAACGCCGCCGAGGCCCTATCTTGAATCCATGCTGCTCTGCTCCCGTTTTTTCCCCCAAGTAATGCGGATTACTTCGGCCCTATAACGATTTTATCTGGAGCCCCGCAATTTCATGCCGCCTCCAACACCAAAGAAATAGGCCATTGCAAACTCAACACCAACACTCTACCTCCTTCGCACATCACCAAGAAATCCAACACGACCGACTAGCGTAGTTATCACGGCCACGCCCGTGCCCGTAGCGCAACAAGATCCGCTGGGCTGTGCTCAAATTGTTGGAAATGACTGATGTTATTTCCAGACACCTCACAACTCCGATGTTCATATGTGATGTACTACTTCGTGGCCCGCTGGCAGTCAAGCCGGTGGCAGCAGAGGGTACAGAAGCCATATATATCGTTTCCCCGATCATGGATGTAGTGTATGGCACGTTTACAACACCGCTCCCGCCTGCTTACTGTGGGAATATTCGGAAAAGTGTGGAAAAGTGCAGGCTGTGTAACGGTGTGCTTTGGGCACTGTTGAATTCGCAGGCGTGAACCCAGGTTAGTAACTTACCATCAGTGATGTGACGTAAGTGATGGATAGAGCCTTCCAGAATCTATGCCTACGTCTTGTAGCCCGTGGGCACTGGCACTAGTAGTAGTGATACTAGGTGTCTGAACAAGGCATAATGAAAACCAATACGCCGTCAGAACGTTTCCTCGTGCCAGGTCATGCCAGACCTAGTAGCACGCTATCCGGATCCACCCTAATTTTAATGCACTAGGCGAAGGTTTAGAATCGGTGGCGGGAAAGCAGGTAAGAACGAGGTAATGGTACGCCGAGGTACGCCGTAATTATTGGTAGTATTGCGACCTTAGGCTTCGACTCCGAGTCTTCGGGTTTCTGCCAGTGGTAGTTCCTGTGCAGTATCTGTAATCGAAGCCTCAAGTATTGGCGGAGACCACGACCACGCCTCCCAAGTGTACCATGGGCGGGCGGTATATATAGCAGCCTCTTCGAGATAAGAGAAGGGCATCTAGTTCGCTTTGTCTGATCCCAGCCACTGTCTTCGTCCCCATACCTCGCGGGCGTTCAAGGTGGCTCCTTGATCCCCAGGTCAACACCGTCATGATGGGTGTGCACGCCTGTAACACAGGATGTTTCGGTATGTCTCTGATAACATCGCATTGTATAACCATGATCATGACCGTAGAATATGGTACGACTCGCTCTAGACGATGGGCCTCTGCTCAGACGGCCGGAGTACATCACACACTCAAGCTCTCTGTCGGTAGATGGTGAGTTCTCGAGCGAACGTTGAAATTGGAACTTATTCACATAGTGCTATAGTCACTGCAAAACAACATCTCCCGTGCGTTTCGCGTACGACACCGCGCGACAAGTGGTCTCTCCACTCGCTCTCAATCCCTGCACAGAATTCTAAAGCGGCCTTCCCAATGCCTCATGACAAGCTACGCTCACAGTTGCGCTTGAAATTGCCCATGCCGTTCCGAATAACTAAGTTGCGGTCAGCGCAAGGTGCGTTTCGTGGGCTAATGCTCCTGGCGGAGAGTGCGGACCCACACCAGTGGGGAGTTACGATTGTCTTCATCGTGAGTCGATCACCTGTGAATGAGTTAGTAGACGGCGCGGACCCGGCGAGTGAACCAGCTCCAATAGCCCCTTCCTGTGATGAGTGGTACCGAGTGTGATCAGCATCGTCTCCGGCCCGGATGGGCGAATTACGGTGAATCCTTCGGAAGATGAAATCCATCACAATTTGCAATGATTCTCACTCTTTATACCCACGGCAAAACTGTCTCGGTTCACAGTCTTCCATTCAAGATCTCCGAGGCATGAAAAAACAGCACGGACAGTGCACCAGAACGCCGGATCTAGTGCGTTTGCAAGGCGATAGCATATTGGCCGTCTGGGGAAGGAAGAGCAGGTCTGTCTCTCCCAGAAGTCCCGAGTATCCATCCCCGCTACGTCTGTCGCGCCTGAGCGGCTTCCGCGACAATGTCATAGTACCTTAGAGGTATGTGCTAAAAGCGCGTTTTATGACAACTCTGTAAACCTAACAAAGAGATAGACCACCAATTTTCTATTCGCTACAATTCCCCGCGCGTGGTAGTGGAAACGCTTCATGGAGGCCTAGAAAACTTGTAGGAAACGAAACCCAAATACCGGACTTGCCAGTGGGAAAGTTACCCAGCGTGCGCCTCTTGCCAGTGGTGCGTTCTCGTTCTTACTCTAGGGCGCTTATGGTCGCATTGGGGCACAGCAAAAAAAAAAACCGCCGCAATTTAGGAAATGGGCCCTCTGATCTGGCACTTGCATCATATTTGGCTCTGCCTCCTGGCGGCGGTGCCCGCCCCAACGCTCCCGTTTCATGCCATATCAGGCCCATATGCACTTTGATTGGTGCCTATGGTCCTCTACAACTCATAAAAAGTGGTACAACGTGTGACTATCACCTACTTTTCTTCGTTTTTCAGCTACTCGACCAGTCAAGTGTTCAGTCTCCCGGTATTTTAAAAAACATTCTTACTCCTTTCTTTCTCTCATCATCTAACTCAGTTACTGCACACTCACACACGCGCGCACACACATCTACAATTCCACATTCACATTCCAGAAAACCAGTCAGTCATGGGGCCTGCAGACCCCTCATTCAGTGTTCCTATAAAACCCAAGAGTGAGTTGCCCCATTCTCAATCTTAGCCTTGTCACCGTACTCAGCGCTGTCCAGAAGTTGATCCAGGCAGGGACGCTCACGCCCTGGCTTTCAGTAGCAAAGGCCGGCACAGAGCGACAACATCTACGACTCCACGGTACAGGGCCAGAGCATCTCAATTCTCAGACCCATTGAATTTCTTTCCCGGTCCACTTGGGGGTATTCTCGGAAGGGGACGTTAAAGTCATGGGAAGAGCGGGCGGTAGGGCTCGTGCCGAAGCCACGGAGAACTATAGATGTCTGCTCAGGTGGATCTTCGCACTTCATAGTGCAGATCTGGAATCACCAATGTCGCTGGTATCTATTGTTCTTCGTAGTTATGTTGAGGGTCCTTACAACTGGTATGCTTAATCAACTTGAATGCATGCCAGATCAGGCTTGTCGATGACATTCGCCTTTTCTTTCTTTGGAATCCACATTTACGCCCGATGAAATGAACCAACGACTGCGTGGTGGGGAGGACTGGGAGAATGGTTCGCAGGGGAGCCCTCAAGCAGGTGGTGCGGACGGTGTGTAACAGTGCGAAGAACAGGGAAGAAGGTATTCCCCAGAAAGCAAAACGGAGTGCCACGGCATGTTCGTTCCTTCTCATTAGGTCATAGCGGGTAAGCAGCCAGTACAGAACTTCATCTTATCTACAAGGGTGGAACCTACGTCTGTTAAGAAACTCCGATAACGTGCCAACAGTGGTTACGGGGCGACCAGAGTGCTGGCGGACAGCGGCGAACTTCGTAACAGGGTCCCACAAACTGACCTTCTAAGCAAAGTAGATACAGGGCTGGCAACACTTCTGCGACCGTCTCCCCAGTGACATCACGAAGTGCAAGAGCAACGTGTCCTGCCAACTGCCTAGATACAAGGAGTGTCTCCACGACGGTAAATGGGTGGAGAAGATCCAGCCATTCAGTGTGGTCCACGTCATTTTTCCAACCTGGTCGCAGACGATGCGCATGGATGGAGAGATGGCCCACGTCGGAGAGTAGAACAGAGGATTGGCTGAGTATTTGGGCCATTGACGAAACCTGCCAATCAAACCCCTGGCATGAGACTTGAAGAAAAAAATAACTTTTGCGGAGTGCTCCTTGTCCGCAAACAAAACTGATGTAGATGTTACTGCCACGAAATCCCACTTGCGCATGCCTGAACGGGGCCAGCCCGAAATTTTCGGTGCGACCGATGAACTGGGACAGATGGGGAACTTGAAATATAAGTTGATTGAAGTATGTGATTCGGGAGAAGACGAGTCGAGGAGCATCGATTTGGGCCACGAGGCCTTCCAAATATTCGCTATTGCCTCGAAACCCAAACATGGTGAGAGAGGGAAGGACAAGCCGTGCCAGGGGAGGCGTCGGAATAGAGCGAAAATTCGGGTCTGAGGATTGGAATCGAATAGAAAGGGTTTCGAGCCTGGTCAGCGCGGCCAGACCTGTAGCCAACGCCTGTGGTGAAATGTAACCGTCCCGGGGTATATTGTGAAGTTGGATATTGATAAGGCCACTGGCCGATAAAAAGAGTGTGGGTAATGATGGGAATGGAATGCCTTCTAGGTATATTTCCTGTAAAGATGGGGCGGATCCAGCCAAAAATGTGTGGGGAAGAATTGGCACGTTCTGATCTTCTGACGAAAGCCGAAGCAGTGTCAGTGCCGGAAATGGTTCCTGCATCACCGTGGCCACCTTGTCCAACAGAGAACTTGTGAGAGTGAGCTTCACGCAGCGTATGCGATCGGAGTGCTCGAGTGCAGCAATCACGTTATCTTCGTCGTTGGGAAGCAAGCCCTTGTCACTCCCAGGGTTCCAGTATACGTGATATTCGATGCTGATCGGAAATGCTGGCCAGCAGCCTATATTCTCCCTGACGGGCGTTCCGTGTGTGCAGAGGAGTTGCAGATCGAGACGGCGAGGTGATGAAAATATGATTTGCCGCCATTTTTGGCATACATGTGCCAGTCTGCGCCATGCTAACATGCAGGAAAGCGGAGACTCGTGAGGTTTGCGTAGACAGAAGATAAATGTTTCTAGTAAGACATTATCAGGGAGCACGTTGATTGTCGCTGCATGTCTGTAACTCTGGGCTGTGCCACGCATGCCGTTAGCAACCGATCAAGGCGCTACACGGCGTCTCGAGGACGCACCTCGAACTCGTGTTTGCCTTCTATAAACCTTTCCCGTCTTCGAATAATTTCGAGGGCCATGGATCGCCACTAAAGTGGCGCCTGAGGACGAATAGGGAGAAATTGTCCCAGTCGGCGGGGAGGATGGACGACGGGCCCTGGAAAGACGACTAATTATAATATTAGCAGGGACGGGTACTATTAGTCTGACAATAAAACGAATGGACCCAAGACATACCGGTTTGAGCTCATAGGTGGAGCCGAGCCGGGAGACTGAGGACCTCCTATACTAGTTGCTTTTATACTATACTAGCGCCCCCCGGGTCCTAAGTGCCTAGTCATGTAGGTAGGAGTCGTAGTCATGTAGTACCGTCTGTATGATAGGGCACATGTCTACAACGCCGGCGCTGCCTTCATCACCTTGTCGGTCGCCACGCGGCTCCACTACCTCTGAATCACTGGCAGGCGGATATAGACAGTAGGGAGTCAGTCCCAAGACACTGGCACACCATCCATCAATGGGAAATAGGGCCCAATAGGGACTCGATCAGAGACCACGGTATAGGTGGGCATTTGAATAGTCATGGTTTGAGTACTGGTGGGGAAACGGCGTTACGATTTCAAGTTACTGCTAGTGCCAGTGCCCAGATTTGGACTTGCTTGTCCCTTCAACAACTTCCGCCTTCTCACTCATTTTCACACTGGCACCCCCCGTCCTTCTCTCTCGAACCTTCTATCTGTCGCCGCAGTCTGTCCGATAGTTTGGCTGGTGGCCTGATAGCTCAGGATGTTTAAGCGAGAAGTGGTATACCATATTGTGTGCATCTCTTGACACGGTTCTTCGATTGGCTTTCCCCGCTGTAAATGAGCTGGAACAGTGGCAAGAAGCTTGGTAGTAGCAGGAAGAGCACCGCTACAGTCTGAGGTGAGTTGCCACTGGCAATCGTCGTTGACATGTGAATGCTGATACTTTTGTCAGAGCGTTAGTCCAAAGCTTCCCGGATGCGTCGCTATGCATATCTGTTGCGGTTGACGGTCAGATTTTAGACAAATGTCGGCATCGTACTCGTATTCTCCTGGCGACTTCCTTCGTGCTCGCAAGCGGTCAAGGCGCAAAGAGGGTCCGTTGAGTTGTGGTCCTTCGTCATACTCAGTGGTATTTGACTTGGTCTCAGCGGCATCCACACTGGTATATTGCTTCATAAAGGAGGGCATACGATCGTTCGACTGACGTCTGTTGCGAACGCTGTACAATAGGTATGTAAATAGCTGCCGTCGTCAGTGTGCTACGTCCTCAGCGGGCAAACTAGAGTCTCACTAGTATTCGTGCACGTCGTTTCTGGCTGCGACCGCCCCGGTGCGGTTTGGAGTGTGGACGCAGGATCGAGTCGGTGCGCAGGCAGCTTCGCTTTCCCATGTTTCTGTTGGTTGAGATCACAGACAGATATACGATGGGGATTGGTACCTCGAGCTACGAGACACCTGAACTATGACTTGGCAAGTCGATGAGACAAGAACATCCCAAATATAGCACGCTCTCATCGGTGTGCCATGATTTCCTCATACTGGTATCGGATATAATCTGACACGCGTGGACACGCCCATGTTTACTCCGCGCCGCATCCGAGTCGCCGCCGTCGATAACAGATAGTAAACGTGGCGAGTGCCCACAGGCGTGACGCGGAACGCCCGTTCTTTTGGCGTTACTGCTGGCCAGTCGACGGATGCCCAATCCAATACTTGCTACTTATCACTTGCGCATGATCGGCCACCGAACGGCTCGTTTTCTCGATAGAAGCGAATGTTGGGACAACGGCCCGAACTCGAACAATTCATGCAATATTCATGCCCGTACCAACTTATCTCGCATGTGGACGGGATTTGCGTCTTGAAGAAGGGGAGAACGTGGTAACATCGATCGTCCGTTTTCGCGATGTCTGCGTAGAAAAGTAGAGGGGCACCGAAATGAGAGCCAACTCAGTCGGTCCTCCATGCTGGTCGTGGTCGGCTGTGTTCCTTCATGCACAGCAGGCCCGAGGTTTCAGGGTTGATGGTGCGATTGCGAAACATTCATTAGCCGAACGTGCGACGAGCGCATGTCATGTACAGCATCTCGCCTCCGATCCCGATCGCGCGAGTCGGACATTCGCTACGCCAGCCTTGCATGATATAAATCGCCAGGAGACGAACACCTCCGACTCCGGGCGCTGGGTGTACAGCTCTGCGGGAGATCCCGTTGCTTCACCATACGATGTCCGATTACCAGTAATGTTGATTCCTTGGTTGACTCAGTCCAGCCTGAGACAGAGTCATGGGGTCTTCGTCATTACGTTGTGAGGTTCTTTGGTAGTTTTTGGCCGCCAGCGCGAGCTTGTGACAGATACGGCACGAACCCAGAAGCCTCTGGATATATCAAGCTTTAAAATTGAGCGAATGAGTCACCAGCTGCTTGCTCCACGGTTCACAAGACCCGTCACATGGGACCCGAGTTGCACTGACAAGCGAGTTGGCCATACAACCCGAAACGAGACCGTTTCGACTAGACACCGCCATGATATCATATGCCGAGCAGCTGAGTGTCACCTATATAGCATCTAAATCTGGAAATAGCTGACTCAGCACCATATCAGGGAAGTCTAAAACAGCGAAAGACTACAGCAAGGGAAAGTCTGGGAGTACAAAGTGGTACATATGGTACCTGTACAGTATAGCAAAACATTTGACATCCATCCGAAATGATCCTTCCAAGCCCCATTTCCAAACAAACCACATACACGTGTGCAGAGGTGAACGATTCAACGCTTCCACGAGACGGGCTGACGATAGACACCTTTCAGTGAAAACAAGAAAAGAAATAAAGAACAAGCAAAAGAAAGACAAAAGAAGCAAGACTGAGATCGGCTCCGAAGGCAGGAGCTAGTCATCCTGTAAAGAAGATGGGAACAAGGATGACAGGTTGGGCTTCTACTCCCGGTCCCGGTCCCGAGACCCCGCCGAGCTGGAGGTATAGCTATCCACACGGCTCGGAGGCCGCGAAGTCGACATGTGCCTGCTGCGCCTCCTCGAGCGGCGCGGTTCATCCTCCTCGTCGACGATCAACGGACGCTCAATGCACACGAGCTCCAGCATGCACGGCATGACGACATTAAAGCGGTCGAGCACGAGCGCATCGTTCATCTGCATCCCGCCAAACATCGTCTGCGGGCCGAGCCAGTCAAGCGCCTTGAGCCCGTCCCCGAGCTGCCCGCCCGGCACGCCCGCGTTGCGCGAGCGGTTGTAGTGGTACGCGTCGCGGATCGCGCGCCGCTTCGCGCCCGACGCGCCCTCGTAGTCCTCCTTGCGCAGTCGCCGCTGCAGGTGGTCCGATAGTTGCTCGATCACGTCGCCGCAGGTGACGCCGATCGCCGGGCTGGCCGCCTTGATGTCGAGGATCCAGGGGAAGACGTTGGAGACGAGCCGGATGTCCGTTACGCGTGGGAACGTGGCGGGCTCCTGCCGGCCATTGGACCAGGAACGGTGGGTGGGGTCAGTCGAGCGGTGGCAGTGCGCGGTGGAGAACAGCATGTTCCAGCGGAGGTGCGCTCGCTCGTCGTCGTCGCCGATGGGAAGGAGCAAAGGGTTAATCTCCAGCTTCGTGCCGACAGCCTTGATCAGGATTGGCTCGAGCACGGGGCCATCTGTAAAATAAGCACGTTAATCTATCATACCATTACGCAAACAAGCGGGTCGCATACAGTGTGGTCCCGCTGCGAAATGGCCGATTTTGTCGTAGCGCTCGGCGCGCGTGAGACGTTCCGGCTGGCGCGGCGGTGCAGCGGGCGGTGGAGGACCCGGCGCGGGGTAGGCCATCGGAGCGGGGACCCATGCGGGGGTCGCATAGGCCATCGGATACCCGTGTGGTGGCATAGCAAATTGCGGTGCGGGAGTGGCGTACTGAGGCGCATAACCGTGGGCTGGGTGGGCAGGTGGTGGCTGTGCGTACGGGCCTGGAGGGACTTGAAGGTTCGTTGGGGGCAGGGGCTGACCATATGCGCTGAACGCAGAGAAGGGAGTGGACATAGGGCCTGCCCATGGTGAGTGAACCATGCCTGGCATCGCACCATAAGGATTTGCGTATGCCTGCTGTCCTGCTTGTGGACCTATCCAGTCTGCGGAGACGCCAGGAGGGTGGTGTTGTGGGCCAGGCGGATGACTGGGTGGGGGGCCAGCAGGAGGGCCACCGTCTGGGAGTTGGACGGTGGGCATATAATAGGACCCAGGAGGAGCCATGGGGGGCGGAACGAAAGGTGTGCCAGTGTATGGGGAGTAAAACGCGTTCTGGGGTGGAGACAACGTCGAAGACTGGAAGCGGTGTAGTCGGGGGGTGGGGCGGTGAGAACAGTATTTTGTAAGCAACTTTTGTGAGCTATGCTTACCTGGCTGGGGGACATCGGGACTACTGCTGGAAGGACGGCAGGGGAGTGTCCTCCTGGGCTTCCAAAATCCGGCCGAGGAGGAATGAAGGGAGTAGCAGGTTCGGAGTCAGGCATGATGGAGCGACGTCAAAGTTTTCCACGGGTTCAGCTGCTCCCACAGGATTAAGTTAGAGAAAAGGGAGATGCGGAAATAGGTCGGCGCACCAAGGAAGAATGGGCAATTGGCGTCGTAGTCCGGACTTGACTCCAAGGTTGACTCAGAGGTTTTTGGCTGTTGAGTATGAGATAAGATTGGGCAGAAAAAAGAAGCGACACGCGGGTATCAAGGCAAAGCGCGCGAGTTGAGCGCGGAGATGTGATGTGTATGGGTCGAAAAGGAACATACGTACGTGACAAAGTCCAGACGGGCCAGGTCGGGCTCGATCAGGTGGTTGGACCAGGGTGAAGGGTACACACCTAAGTTTCCTTTAAAAGGCGAACTGACTGTTTTTGCCAGTCCCGGCGATGCGATTGGAGCAGTCCCACGTAGCGAGCGAGCGAGGTTGTCCCCGACAGTCGAGCCCCGGCACCCGAGGAACGACCGGCGAGCCAACGCCGAGCTCATGAGCGAAAGACTCGTCGACGTCGAAACACGTGTAGCATCACGGGATTCACATCACTCGACCATGTGACCACGCGTCTAACTCTAATTTCTGCAGCACACGGCTTCGACTCTTCCATACAACGATCCAGATGGTTGCATGTGATTAGGATGAACCGAGTAGGAGTAGGTCATATCCCAAAGAAAGATACAAAGCATAGATTCAATACAACGGGAGCGAGCCGCACTACAAAACCACAGCGGCCTCTAATTCGCATAAGTCTCCAATTTCATCACAAGGATATTGGGAGCGGCGAAACCGAGACGCTGCTCAGCGTACCGCTCGTCACGGATCATTTGGTCAAAGAAATGTGCCTCGCACAACCAATCTTTCGCAAAAGCAATCAGTTGAACACGCAAAAGGCCGATAATACATAATAGGATACATACCAACTCGCTTGAGACGATTGAGTGGCGTCGGGGCTGGAGACGAATAGAACCCGTTCCACTGAGCCCCACCACCGCCGAGGCCTGCGGCATTACGAGCGGCGACCTGCTTGATCCGTTCCTGGATGCGAGGCTGTGTTGCGGAGAGCTCAGCCTCAGTGATCACGTTTTCCACATAGCTAGTGTATGTAGTCAGAAATCTAAACATCCCAGATGAGAAGAGCGGGTGCCTACTCTTTGTGCATTTGTCCGCAGATATCCCCAAGTGTGATTCCCGCCTCGTTTCGTACTGTGGTGCACCACGGAGAACGTTCGGTGATGATGTGGAGAACCGACACTCGGGGAAGGGTAGCAGGCTGATTCACTGCTTCAAACGGGTGGTCGCGGTCCGTTTGCTGCTCGTTAAAACCCCCAGTGTACCCTGCGCAGGCAGACGATTATTAATGTCCGATTGGTGGTCGGAGAATAGGGATGCACCAGTGAGAAGGTTGAAGATGAGGATGAAGCTATGGGACTTGGTGAGGATAGGGTGTATTTGTAAATTTGGCTTGAGAAGATAGAGGTCGGTTTGAGTGAGGACAGGGCCATCTGAAGTATGGATGAGAGGAGATTAAGGAGGAGACATCAGTGCGTACATGCATTCCCAGTTGACCAACGGTCGACACGAACGTTGTCCATCATCAGTTAATCTGCGAATGGTAGGATGAGACAACCAAGGGCGTGTACATCGCCTCGATGAGCTGACTCGATTCGGAATTCGGCCATCGCCAGAGCTTATCAAATTTATTAGATAAGATAAGATATATCCAAATCACGGCCGCGGCACTTGGGCAGCGTAACCTTTGACTCATCACTCGGACATCGATTCCTTTACGAACCATCAGTTTCTGACATCTAGAACCCGCCTTTGATCAGGGAGGCGCAATAATGGCTCCAAAGGGTGGGAACGCGAAGAAAGAGAGTGGCCGTGCCAAGAAAGCCGAGAACGAAGCGAACAAGCGTGCAGCAGCGGAGGAGGCAAAGGTCTGCGTCTCACCTCCGATTTACACTCATTTTGTTGAAATACAATCACAAAGGAACGCGCAGAGGCCTCCAAGTGGGACGACGGGGCGCGATCTACTAAGAAAAGCAAGGAGGACAAGGAAGAGAAGCGCAAGGCAGAGCTCGCCCGCAAAGCGGAGAACGCGCGGCTGCTTGAGGAAGAGGAGGCGGCTCTACGCGCAAAGAAGGCCGCACCGAAGCCTCCTGCAAAGAAAGGGCATCCCAAGCCTGCGGGTCCGGGTGCCATTGCTGCGGGAGATGGGCTCCCCGACCCAACTCTTGCCGCGGAGAGCCCCAGCAAGAGCGGTGATGAACCCCCCAAGGAGGTCGAGAGTTTCGCCGCTACTGGAATCGACAATGCCCTCGACTTGCTCGAAGTCGTCACTGCGAAGGTGGACAAGGCGAGCATCGGGAATCAGGCGGCAGGCATTGAGAAGCACCCAGAGGTGTGCACCTTTGCGCCTCTAGTCGCTACTAGTCTCTGACCGAAACGATCGTGTTCTGTAGAGACGATTCAAAGTGAGACATCCCTTTTTTTGGGTCAAACGTGTCATAACTGATGTCGCAACAAGGCGGCTTTCAATGCATATATCGAGCGTGAACTGCCGAATATTCGGGATGAGGTACCCTATTTGTTTCCACGTATCGATGACTCTGGTCTTACAAAGTCATACTTCAGCAACCCGGGCTGCGCCTCCAGCAATATAAGGTTTGCTACCCTTGCGTGTAATTTGTGAACACTCTTGATCTTTCGTTGCCTCAACAGGATCTCCTGTTCAAGCAGTTCCAGAAGTCACCCGAGAATCCGTGCTTTCTTTCCTTTCCTAATCCCTGATCCCTAAATCAACTAACTTGTATGACATTGGCAGGTTCAATCAATCAACGGTGGATTACAACGCTACGAACGAAGAGAAGGTGGATGTTCTACGTCGGAGGCAGGAAGAAATCCGCGAACGGCTGCGCGAGAAATCTTGATCTCTCGGTACCAACAGTTGGCGCGTAGGTATTATGCTGTGGTATGTGCTGTACGATTGTACTAGTATAACCGGATTTGGCGGTGTTTGTCATTGTGCGCAGTGCGGGCTGTACATGTACTTATGTAATTGACTCGGAACGACACGATGTTCGTTTTTTTTTCTCCGAAAAAATCCTGCTCAAATGCCTGGGCTGATCCACGACATGGACTCCTCACCAAACATGGCTGAATTACCCACCCCAACAGAAGACTCAAAGCGCACCAACACACTCGTGCTCACCCAACTACCAACCCCCTTCTTCCATCCACGAGTTATGGATGCTCTACGCGACCATTTTGCGGCTCACGGCAAGATTCGTGCATGGGCCCCTCTACGGACATTCGCACGTGTCATCGTCGTCTACGAATCTGAGGACAGCGCAGACGAAGCCAAGACGCACAGCGACGGGCTGCACATCGATGCCACTCCAGAGACGTACGCACCCCTACACGGCCTTTACTCTTCACACATATACTGATCCCAGATGATCGATGATAGCCCGGCGTTCGTCCTCCGCGTATTCCGCGCAGACCCGACCCCAAAGACGCCCCCCGGCGGCGCGCACCTCCGCCCGCCTGCAATCGAGAAGAACTTCCTCATCTCGCCGCCGGGATCGCCCCCGGTGGGCTGGGAGCAGGTCGTGGAGGAGCCGCCCAACTCGACGCCCCTCGCGGAGGACCTCATCGCCGCGCTGCGCAAGCTGCAGCTCACTGCGGGCACTGCGGCGGGCGGGCGTGAGATGTTGCTCGATCCGGAGGACGGCGCGGGTATCGGGGTGTACGTCGAGGATTGTGATGTGATGGAGCAGGGCCTCGACGAGGAGCCGGACTGGGTGTATGGCGAAGATAACCCGTCTCGCTTGGTATATAAGCCCATCCCGACAGCACTTCCACCACTCATACCCTCGCGACCGTGACACCCGTTCAAGTTTGCGGCCTTTGGTATGTACCCCGATCAATACTACTTATTTCGTGGCATCTACTCTTTGGGATGATATCTTTCTTAGACTGTTCTGACCCACACGGGCATGCGGAACACTTTAACATGCATGGCTTTCTGAATCTCTTTCTCCGATTTCTTACTCCGCACTCCATTGATTGCCGAGACTGATTGGCGATATTCTTTTTTATGCAGGCACCTGTCTCACCCGTCTCTGGACCACTTCTGACCTAGTGAGTATGACTTTCTCTTGTTCGATGTGATGAACACCGTTCAGACCTGTTCTGTAAACACATGTGAATGTGAAGACAAACAACAAATTGCCTTTTTAATCTGATCTTGGTCATTTTTGTTATGCGTAAAAATGAGGGTCGCTGACAGCCTTTTTTTGCAGTTGTATCTAACGCAGCCATTCACTGTAAGAACCTTTGCAATCCAAGTGCTGTAATGTACTGTCATCGATGTAGACTAAACGCATGCATGCATGGTAGAGCCATTCATGCGATCATAGGAGGACTTTTTTGCTTTAATGGACAGTCTGGTCGTTCGATGTGCCTCAGTGAAGTGGTATTATGAAGGAGAGTCATGGAACGAACGAACCCAAAGGATATCACAGGGGAAATAGCGCCAGGTCGGACACCCGTCTCTTGTTCGTGGTGAATGTTAGCTGGGGGGGATTGGATATGGCACAGGGTGAAAATGAGATACGGGGGTGATGGCAAGCACGAGAACTCAGTGTCGAAAAAAAGGTTGGTGGCGGGAGAGGGACAAACCAGGCCGATACATCGCTACGGCGGCGAGTGGAGAACTTCCCTGCGGACCTCCGTCGCCCGAGGAAAGCGGAGAAGGGGCGAGTGACTAGCAATCCGGAGGGGTCTCGGTGGTGTGGCGTGATATCGGTCATCGCTTCGTACCCAGACCGACATGCCCGGGCGACCGGTAACCCAAGGTGTGACCAGAATTGGCGAGAGAACCGAGCTGACTGACGGAGCGCGCGCGGCGGACTCGGACTCGGCGGAGAGAAAGAGTCCAGTGAGAGTCTCGACTGCGTCGGCCCGGGGCGGCCTCGCTAGCGAGGGGCATGAAAATTTTCGCGACTGGGGGTAGGGCAATTGCTTGGTCTGGCTCGAAAGCCGAGTACTTAGGGCTAGTACCATCGTCGTGTGTGCTGTACATGTACCAAGCCCTTCATGTCCGTATCACCTTCAAACGCCTGTGTATCTGACAGGAGAAACTAGCACCATGTTCGGATTGCGAACCAGGGCTCCTTGAGTACCTGATGAACATTTGAGTAGCTAGTAACAATAATGTCTCGAACAAAGGAAGGGCTCACGGCGGAAATTACTGGTGGTGCGATTTTTGGTATGGTAACGTTCGCGACGTCTCCAGTAAGTGATTGTTAATAAAGGCCTCAACTGTAAGGATCTGGAGAAGGGGGTGGAGTTAGGTGGGCCCGGTGAGTTTGTTAGCGTCATAGTACAATGCAGCAGTGACAGACGATGAGTAAAAACGGCGGCGCCTCTGAGGCCAAAAATCAGGGTGCCTTCGGCATGCGCTGAGGTGCAGGTCGGCGATTTGTAGATATACTTCCCATCCACGTCAAAGACCTGACGACAAGCTGATCCGATAATAACAGAACCGACATCACTCGAGGTTCAGGCTAGGGCCATCATGCAAGCAATTTCGGACGGTAGTGTGAGCCTCGGTGTTTGGGGCAACACAAAAGGTAAGTCTCTGCATCGATTCGAGAGAGGAAATCGCCAATCACCCCGTACAACGCGGATGGAGTATAAGGAAGCTAGAACGACGGTCTCGATGTTGAGAGGGCACCGTGGAAGGGCTACAGTCCTGGGAGTGGCGGTCATTATCAATATATCGTAATGCTTCTCGCCTTCTTGAGCGCCAGTAGCCCTAGAGTAAGTGCCATGGCAGCAGGTGCGATGCCTCCCAGAGTCCCAGTTTCGATAAATAGCATCATTGACCCATTCAGGTGTACCTGCGTTCATTACTCCTGCCGTAAGGCACTTGCAGAGCCCCGTGAGGTGTTCTGTCAGTTGATGTCATAGAAGTTTCCCTATATCCGCTCCTTGCCCTTATCGTATTCGATGTTCTTTGATAGCGAATAAGGCAAGGGCAATGAGGCGCTCTAGATATCAATGAAACCGGACGGAAAGCAGCAGGGTCGTGGGCACAAATTAATTCCCGCATCTGATATCATGAACTGTGCAGCACGTTGCAAAATGTCTTGGGCATAGGGATTAGAATACCTTCTATACCCATTTAGGCGCAGAAATCCTGGACTAGGGGGGGAGTATAGACCACAAGAAACGAAAGATGTGTCAACTGTCGAAGTGTCATATACCCGCGCTGTAGGAAAAGGTGTACGGAACTAGTCATCTGAAATACAGTATGAAAAAAAAAACTGAGAATTGAAGTGGGCGTGGGAACGGAAGGGCTCGCCTTCTCTTGTGTGGCGCCTTTGGGTTGTGCGCTAACTCCGCCGGAGCGGTCTGCTCTAATGACCGCACAGGTACAGCCTTATCGTGATGGCGTCCGTGAATACTCTTCGAATTACCGATGTGGGCTGAACGGCAAGATATCCACCCCAAGAGCCCTTGGCACGCGTTGCTAGTATTGATATAATATTAATGGTCATGGCCAAACAAAGAAAATTTCACGGCCACGGTAATAACACGAGGGTGTAGAGCCGTCCTCTGACGGCTGCCAAGCTGGTTTAACGTGGTATTGACGTATTCTTGTACCCACAGTTTGAAGCATCGGCTGCACTTTGACTGGCTTAAGGTCCAGGGGGAAAAATAGTACTCGTAATACGGTCTCCGGGCAGGGTGTGCCTTGATTCTTTCCGAAAACGACTTCAAGTTACTTACGAGGAGAATATCGGAATCTGCTCATACTAGAGGTGGTGCCATGCGATAGTTGCGCACTGACTTTGATACGTTCACAGCCGGAGCGAGAGCCACCCAGCCCTACGATGTCGGTAGACGGGGAACGCATGGTGTCACAAGGGCCCAATGGCATATAGCCCACTGTCTCGACCCCGTTATACTAGGAGAAAACTCTTCCTCACACTAGGGAGGTTTGTCCCGTGATGGTAATCCCCGAGCACTTTTAGCACCTCAAATGCCCTGATCAATCTAGCAGACGGACGGTAGGAAGCACAGACCGAAAAAGCAACGGTGCGAAGCGAAACCAACGAAGAGTAAAGATAGGCCTTTCGAGGATCCTTCGTGAGCATTTAGGTGGGATTTTCTCTGGAAGACGAAAGTGAAGATGGGGTCGAAATACGAATTCGACTTTTTTTGGTCAGGCCAGGTTGTTCCGATGCTGGCTTGATATTCTCTTCTGGTAGCCCTCCACGTAAGAGTGTGTTTCACTTAGGCGAGCTTCAAGGAGTAATAGTGTCGCTCTTGGTGTCGCTGTTCCGTCTTATTACCTGACTGTAGGAGCTTTGCAGTTCGGCGGGTTAGAAAATTACAAGTACACTGGGAACAAGAAAGGTCACATTGTTTCTTGATTCGCGAGTCGAGTAACTATCTACGAGCGGCGTGAGGCGGTCGGAAACCGGGGCTGGGTCAGGTCGAACGGGAAGGACTGTTGTCAACCGGGAACATCGAGCCGGCCGGAAACCAAGAACATGGGACGCATACTTGGTCGCAGAAGCCTACGGGCAACTTTGGTTCTGAAAGCATGGCCGGCGTGTTATAAAAAGGGAGGCTCATTGTTCTCTCCTCGCCAGTACAAAAGTTCAGCTTCAGCTTTTCAATATTTCCACAGCCTCAATCCAGACTTCGCAATGGTCCCTTACAAGGCTATCGTCTCCTTGATCGTGGCGTTCGCTGCAGCAAGCAGTGCCACTGCTTCTGCTACCCCCATTGCACAGGAGGGGCGATGGTGGATATCCTCCCCCATATGCACCGCCGGTCCCCCGTACCCAGTGCTCCGTAGCAAAGTCAAAGTGTTGCAAGTTATACACTTCTCCCCAAAACCCATCCGTGGCTGGGATCGCTGACTTGCTAGGCGTGATCCTGAACCCTGCCGTGGGGGTTGCGTCGAGTTGCTCGGTCCTCAGTTCGACATGGTAACACCTTTTCGTCGCCATAGTATGCGCAAGGAGCTAACATATCGGCACAGCAATGACCAAGCGGTTTGCTGCACAAACACCCAGTGTCTGCGTCCCAACTTGCTTCCACTCACGGTATTTGCTGACGTCGAAATTATATCTAGATGGTCTCATCAATATTGGTTGCTCCCCCATCAGCCTATAAAAGCGGGTATCACCGAAATCCATGGAGGAGGGTTAAGACGTGGCGGATGTAGCTGGGCATTTCTTTGTTACATTATCCTTGCTTGACTCATAGTCGCCTTGGATGTCATAAATGATTGTGACCGTTCGTAGTGACTCGGAAGGTGTCGAATTCAGAGTGGGGTCTGTTGTTCATTAGGGACGAGCGAGCTCAAGTCGGCGCGAGATGATTACGAAGTTACTAAGCAGACAGTAAGGAGTATGTGCAGGTCAGCGGCCATCGGATAGTGTCGTAGGTGCAGGGCGCGTCGTCTAATAGTAATGCAAGAACAGCAATGATAGACTGGCACCAATAAGGAAAAGCAGTAACCACTTCCGACCGTCCCGCGCACGCCGTCGCGCTTCACGAAGCTGGAAGTTCCCCTTCTCGACCATTTCGCTCGTTGCGATGGCATCCTCATATAGCTGGTCAGAGACTTCTGTTTGACGCGTAAGCTGAGCAATCAGCTCCGCTTGCAGAGCACTGATCTCGAGCAGACGGGCTTCAGCCTGCTGCACAGTGGCGAGCGAGTCTTCTGCTGAGCGCAGAATCTGTGCATTCTCCGCCTCGAACTGCTGAATTTGAGATGCTGATAGTTCAACCTCGTCGTCCTCGTCGTCCGAACCAAGTGGATCCAGCTCCTCTGGCGGAGCGTGGTGAGGTGTAACCCAGCTTGCACCCAGTGCAGAAGAAGCGCTTCCGAACCAACTTGTAGACCCGGGCTGTGAGGCATCAACGGTCATGCCTACCAACTCACGAGCTACGCCAGAACCGAGCGTGCGAGTGCGCTCTATCTCGCGGCGAACGCGCTCCTCCTGCATGTCACGTTGCATCTGGCTGACTTGGGTAAGCCGCCGTGTGAGGTACCACGTGACTCCTGCGCAATGAGCCGAAACGAATTCCGACGCGGTAATGACATTGTCGGGCAAAAGAAGGGCGGGAAGAAGGCGGTAAAGAGGATTGGATGTTTA
>JAKEYF010000253.1:0-82598 GCA_021527775.1 Lactarius sanguifluus
TGTCTTCCCACTCGACGCCATCCACCCAGCTCCCTCCTTCGTCTTCGCCCTCAGTCTCGGAATCTCAGCACGCACCTGTACATTCGGCGACGCTCGATCAGCCCGAGCCCGTGCCCACGTTTTCGATCACTGCATCCACGTTGCTATCCACATTGCACCCCTCGGCCTCCTCTTCCCCGACTCATACTCATTCGCTCGCACCCTTGGCTGCTGCTGACGTCCCCGGGATCTCATCTACACATTCTTTGTCTTCAACTGCGTCCATACCCTCTCCCACGACTTCGATTTCGTCCGATTTCGAGTGCCTACCTTCGGCAATGGTCGATCAGCCCGAGTTCGAGCCCGAGCCAGCGTGTTTGTCTTCGATCACCCCGACTTCTCCCTGCCTCAGGCTGCCATTTACTCCCTCACTTGTATGCGTGCCTGCTGATGATGACCCCGAGATTGCACCCACTGGCACGTTACTCCATTCCATTCCCTCTACGCCATATGCACCCTCGCTTGCTTCCTCGGCTACTGACAGCGACCCCATTTCCACGTCCACGCCCCCTTCTTCGTCTCCGACATCGTCCACGTTCCTACCCTCGGTAACGGAAGAGCAGCCCGAGCCCGAACTTGAGTCCATGCCTTCGATCACCCCGTCGTCCACTTTCGCGCCCACGCCCCCGTCTTCGTCTACGTTCCTGCCGTCTCCTGTCAGTATGCGACCGGCGATGAACTCTCAGCCCAAGATCGAGTCAGCGTTAGTGTCCGAGTCTGCTATTCCCCCGAGTATTGATCACGTTCCCGAGATCGCATCTGCACCTGGCCTGTCTCTGCACCCCCCTGCGAGTCTTGCGCTATCACCCTCGACGTCCGTCTTACCCCCCGACCTCCCTACGTCTAGCGACTCGCTATCACCGTCGGCGTCTCCATCTCTCGTGCTTGGCGATCTGGAGCTTGAGTTTTCCCCTACCGCTTCGTGTGCTGTTGGAACTATCCCGCTGAGTTCTCCGCAGTCGTTCGAGTCCGTGTCGTCGCTACACGAACCCTCTCCCATCCTGCCCACACCACTCAAAACCTCGATGACTATTCCCGTTCCCAACCCGTCATTGCCGCAACGACCTCCCAGAATCAAGACGCTCAACTCGGATTCCTCCCCACTCGAAGTCACGCCAGCCTCGGCCTTGCCAGCGACTCCTTTCATTTCGCAATCGCAACAATCCCTGCTAGTCTATAAATTCTCGTCAACGCCCACGCCCGGTCTCCCACTCACTTCGCCATCACTGCCGCTGTCTCGTTCCGGCCTCGTTTACTTCAACTTCGCGTCCGCTCTCGTCTCCATGTCAGTCCTCATTTCGACTTTTCTCGACATCTCGGCGACCACTTTCGCCCTCGTGAGCAAGCTCTGGAGCAAGCAAGAAGTCATCGGCGGCAGTCAAAACAGCTTGATTGACACCTCGGATCTCAAGACAGGCAGCGACTTCGCGCAACGATTCCGGCTCGGGAAGTTCACGCCCCGTGCCTCACGCCTCGTATTCGATCCGGGAGGGTCAGCTTTGGTGGTTAAACTAACACAGAGGACTCGAAGACATTCGCCAGCGCAAGTCGAAGACACGCAGCAGCTTCATCACCACGCGCAACGCCACCCTTCCCATTCCCATTCCAACCGACAATGTTCTCGTTTTCGGCCCCGGAGGTGGAGCGTTCGTGTTAGAGCCAGCACACGAGGATTCGGCGACGCTTGACGAAGATGCGTGGTGATGCTTTTTCTTCACGCACAACGCTACCCTTCCCATTACTGTTTTAGCTCGCGTTTTGTTACTTTTCGACGTCGAAACTCGTTTTTTTTTTCCTTAGATGTAGCTTGACCGGGGACGGTCAAGATTTTGACCCCCCAGGAGGTGTAAGGCCAGCATTCCGGCTGGGCCTGAAACCATTTATTTTCATTTCATACATTTGATCGCCTCGGCCACGCGGCCTTTGCTCGTGTTTCCCTTCTCTTTTAGGTTTCCCTTTCTATTCCCCTTTTACCTTAGCTCAGTAGCTACAGGTTCCTCTGTATAAAACTCTTACTTCTGTGCTGAATACACTCAGCGCTCGGTCGCCCCCCTTTTCCTCTCTCTTAGAGTCTTAGTGTGAATATCCCGGAAGTTAGGCCCAAACGCGGGCACTCGAAGGACATTCTCGCTATCTCTTATTCTTCCCCTCTTTGGCTGCTTTCCTCTAAACTGTTCCTCCACCCTCTGCCCACGTTTACTCACGCACGCGCTTTCGAGCACGTTCACCGTTAGGATAGATAATTGATTGGGTGCTCATCGTTGCTCTCAAATTAGTGGTCGTTCAGTACTTGGTTCAGTATCCCCGCCAAGTTTCGCCAAACCAGTTCCATTACTCGGTAGTGAAAGGTGTGCCTCATGTCCCTATATGTCATCCTATATATAGTATTGCCGGAATAGTTGACTGCGTAAACACTGCTTCTCTCATTAGCTCTGGTCCACTGCCAAGTGATCCGTCCTCTGACATCACTTCGCATGGTCCTTACAAAGACCTGGAGGTGAAAAAAATTGCCCAGACTCTCTGCGTAGAACGGGGGGAAATACAGGCTCAGGGTGCGTCTTTGGGAACTTGCATAGTGACCGCGACATGCACTGACTTGTGTCGCACAGGTCAGAGTCACGGACATGCAATCACAATCAACTACCTCCCAGATGATGTCTTGCTGGAAATATTTAACTCATGTCAAATGGTTCATAACCCTGATCAGCCCCATACTCCTGTGTGGAGATGGGAGGAACTGGTGCATGTTTGCTGAAGATGGTGACAACTCGTATTTGGATCACCACACTGTCTTGACCTCCAACTTCTCTGCATGAATGGAACTCGTGTGTGGGAGAACCTGGATTGCTGGCCACCCCTTCCTATCGCCATTCAGTATCTTGACCAAGATCTTGATTCCAAGACTTTTACTCCTGACGACAAAGATAGTCTCTTTGCCACACTCTGGCACCGTGGTCGTATATGTCATGTCGACCTCGGTCTAACAGGCCCGCAGTTAGCAGAGGTGGCCGCAGTGATGCAAGAGTCATTTCCGGCGCTGACACACCTTTCCCTTCAAAGGACAGATGGGGACCCACCTACCCTTCCCAATAATTTATTAGGTGGATCTGCCCCATATCTACAGCATCTGCACCTGGAAGGCCTTTTCTTTCCAGCATTATCCACACTTCTTTCATTGACCAGCAACCTTGTCAATCTCTATCTCGAAGAGATTCCCTCTTGGATTTCCCAGGGTGCTCTCATCGCTGGAGGCTATGGTCGCATGTTTGGCCACGTTACCCAGGCTCAAACTCCTTTCCATTGGATTCATATCGACCACATTTAACGTTGATCCAATACGCTCGCCTCCCAAAACAAAGATTTTGCTTCCTGCTCTCACCTCCTTTGGATTCCAGGGTGCTAGTAGGTTTCTGGAGGAACTCATTTCCCGGATCAACAGCCCTCAACTCAACAAGATCAATATAGGGTACTCATATCAGCTTTCTGAGTTTCAGGTTACGCAACTCTTCAAGTTCATCGATCGCTCAAAAGACCCTGGGTTGACCTTAATCAGGCATAGTGATGGTAAAGTTCGGTTCAGTTTGGTTCGGCACCCTTTTGGCTGAACCGTGAACTGAACCAAGGGTTCAGTTCGGGTGTTTGGCTGAACCTTGAACTGAACCCTCGGTTCGGGTTCACATCAGTTCAGTTCGGTTCAGGGAGGGTCTGAACCTGAACTGAACCCAAATAACAGAAACCGAGGATTTCGCTTACGTAATCACACCAAACGTGCTGAGTCATCAGCTAAGTGGACCACAAAAGTGTAGAAACAATCACATTCAACTTGATCAATACCGGCTGCATTGCAGTGTTTGCGGTAGATCTGCACGTGATGCCTAGCGATGTGCATCTGTAGCAAAGTGTTGCTTCCGGTCAAAAAACACGATGCGTGCTTGACCGAAGTGTTTTTCCTTCATGCATATCCAATTAGCGAAAGAAGTCAGGCAAAACAAAAGTACTTACAGACAAAGCTTGCACCAATAGCCCTTCAGAACCTTCGCCGTGACGGGATGGACGTAATCGTCCTGATATCTGAAGATGAGGAGGATGTCGACACTGCCCTGTGTCTTTTCCGACCTGAAGGATGTAGCCTAAGAAGTAGGGTAAGAACGACATCCGAGAGTGAGGGCGAAGAACATACCTCGTTGTCAGCGTCAGCCATGGCCTTGATGGACTCATAGTCGTCGGACACAGGCTCTGTGTTGGGCTCCGTGGTGGCGCCATCGTCACTGTGATTGGTGAGATCATCGTCAAGATCGACCTTGCGCATGACACGACAATTGGGGACTGCGGCAGTCAGGGCCTTGCGCTTGGCACCCGGACCAGCGCTGGCCAAGCTGCTTGAAGTGGTCGCTTCGGCTGCATCGCGGGCACGTTGCAATGGGCGAGGAACACGAGCAGTCGGACCAGCGCTGGCCAAGCTGCTTGAAGTGGTTGCTTCAGCAGTCGCTTCGGCTGCATCGCGGGCACATTGCGATGGGCGAGGAACACGAGCAGTCTGGCGTGCACCGGCGACCATCGTGGCTGGTGCACGCCCACCAGAGAAAAATGGATGCGTGTCAGGGACGTTGTCCAAAGGGAAAGGGGTCAACTCATCCACATTGTAAGACCAGATGATCTCTGATGCATCCTTCAAGGTGCCATCAGGTTGGACAGCTTGCCCAAGGTCAGACGTGGTAGAAGACATGGTGTGACTATTGAAGCTTAGTGGGGTGTAAGTTTTCGTTATAGCAAGGACATACCACGATTTTATGCATTTTTTTTTGGGCCAGACACCAGGAAGGAAGCTGATTTCGAATCGCTCCTCTTTGAATGCACTTGTGAACTTGAATGCAGGGGATCGGAATCAATAGAAAGTTATTGGAAGCGGCAGATAACTCACCACAGGCCCACAGGTGATGACAGCAATATCGACCTAGCGCTGAGGGTGATGGCGGTAAAATCGTCAGAGGGGGGGAAGCAAGGGGGTTGCGGAAATGTAGTGAGATATAGGATGTACACTTTTCTCATAAGGTCGATAGGGATAGGGGGGGGGGTTGTTATGTAAGCGAGCGTCTATCCTAAATATGGCATTTCGTTCTCACTCATCATCTCTGCACGCCCTTTGTCTGTGTTCCCGAGAGTGCTGCACCTGCATGCACCCTTAACAATTCGATTTGAAAGTGCCCCAGACAGATACTATTAATCTCGTCAAGTATAGTGAAGCGCAGATGTGTGCACGACCCTTGCGTCGCTGGTCAATATACTCATTGACATTCTTGAGTGTACCTGGTACACTTGCGCATGGCCTTAGCGATCGAAAAAATATGTGTCCTCAATATCTGTATGAAGTTCTGTACTGTGCAGAGGCCTGTGCGAGCAGTTGAGGCAAATACATGTGACCACTTTGTTGTGTGATGACTGGCTCCCAGCCGGATACTACGACTGCTCTTTCTGGGCAACTTCCAGCCCTGTACACTGGAAAAATGTATTCATTGCACGGGATAAATTATCTACAGGTTGCTACTAGTACAGGAGCGCCTTGACTGCCATCACTGCTGCCTGCCTTGCACCTTTGTCGTCGTCATTGCTGCACCGTCCCATCACTGTCATCCATCTTGTCATCGTCATCCTGGGCTCGTCCGTCTTGTCGTCGTCGTCCATCCCATCATCATTGTCAGTCCCATCATCGTTGTTGCCGCACTGTCCCATTGCCACCATCATCACTGCATAAGGGTCCCACCTCCCATTGCCATTGCCCCCATGCCTTCATTGCATCATCGCAGCACTGTCCTGCCGCCACCTCCACCAGGTTGTTGCTGCATGTCCCACTGTTGCCGTGGTGTTGCAGGCATGGAGGTGGTGTGGTTGGGAGATCATGTGGGTGGCAGGTGTGTAGACCTACAATAGTTGTCAGCGTGTTGTAGCTTGAATGAGCTCGTACTCAGGCTCACCTATTTTTGGATTCGTGGGGTCGCCACGTCGGTGATGACTTGTGGACATCAGCAGGTGCATGCTGGCTTGTATAAGGCAATAATAGCTAGTTAGTAGGGACGCAGAAGGCAGACAGATTCAGACTTACGACTGTGTCTGATGATGTGGCGATGGCAAGGGCGGTAGTGGCAATGGCAGTACTGGTGATGATGTTCAAGTTGTTCCTGTGTAGTAGATGATTGTGGTCGCACCGCGGTTGCATGGCAGTGAGAGGGCCTGTGGTCAATATCAGAATGATTCAGGAATGTAAAAAAACGCACCCTTTTTCTCCCATTCTAGGGTTTGCGCATCAAAGGGGTAGCATCCTGGCATCCTTGGGTCCGTCCGAGTCATGAAGGGAGGTGTGCAGCAGATGGGCTCAGAAAGTGGAGGAGGCAGTGGTGGCCTGGCAAAAAGGGGTGTGAGGAGAGGGGCGGGAAAGAGGAGGCCAAAAGATGCTGTAAAGGACTTGGTAAAGGACATGTTGACCCAGCAGAAGTAGTCAGGCCGTTCGGTGCTACAGAACCAGCCATTGGCAACGATGACGAGGTTGAGGGTGTGGATTAGCACCTACAAGGCGCCTGTTGACAGAAATTTGCTAAGGGCCCGGCAGACCACCCCTCCCTCCCTAACATGGGTATGGGCGCTAATATTTCCGCGACCCCCTTGGGGGGAAGTCCCGACATTGAGGGGTGGGGGGATGGCCGCAATTTTGCCATCACGCAGACAAAAAAAGGAAGAATTGAGGAGGGCATCTTCCTGCATGAATTGGAGAGCATGATGTTGATGATGAGGAGGCGATAAGAGAGGGAATGGGGGATGATACTGTAACAAGCCACAATGCAGCCGCCACGCGCCAGCGCTGCCACACGACGCCACACACAAGGTCCCATTTGTGGAATCCGACACCTCGCACACTTTCAAGCACACTTTTGCACTTTTGGAATGAGCCGAACTGTCATATACTTCATATCAGAGATTCCAAAATTTATAAATTTGTAAATTTGCCAGCTACAATATCAACGGTTCGGTTTGAACCCTGTTCAAATGCAGTTCGCAAATATTGGGGTTTTGCCGAACCCCGAACGGAACCGTCAGTTCGGTTCGGGTCAATGGCCGAACCCGAACCCTGAACCGGGGTTCGGTTCAGGTGGGTTCGGGTTCGCACCGAAGTTCGGACTGAACTTTACCATCACTAATCAGGCATGTGAATGTAGACTTTTCATTTGACCGCGTCTCCTTCGAGATGTATCCATGTCCTGAAAGCTGTTTTGTTCGGGATCGTGTTAGTGCATTGGTCGATTGCCAAGGGGTTCAAAGACAGGTTTTGCACCTAGCCCAGGTGTTCAGCTGACCTTCCGCTATGCTCTCCCATGTAGTTCATCTCAAGCTCTCCCTGTATCTGGCCAACGCACTGGCAGATCATCACGATGATGAATGGCTGCACCTCCTTCACCAATTTTCTGCCGTGCGGACGCTACATGTATCTGGGGAGTTGGCGGGGCTCATTGCTCTCGTACTGGAAGACATCACCGGAGATATGGTCACCCAAGTGTTGCCGTTCCTTGACTTGATTTACTTAGATGGCCAGCCAGCATCATCCGTTGGGGGGTTCCTCGCAGCGCGCCAGCTCTCTGATCGCCCTGTAACCATCATCAACACGGAAGCGGAGTTTTATCAAAGAGTCAAGTCCTACGTCGGGGAATAAGAGGGTGTTTTATACCAGGTTTTTTTTACGATACAAAGTTCTAATCATCCTCCGTAGCTTTGACGAGATGACTATACACACAGATAGAAAAAAGGTTTACTGTGGGTTAAAATTGTCACGATACGTACATACTTATAACTTGAAATATAAAGATGGACTTGTCTTGGACTCAGAATCGTGCGTGAGGGGCTTGCTTGGTCTTCGACGACGAACGGCGCAGCTGGTTCTACACCTCGTTGCTCAGCGAACACGAGTAAGTGCCACGACATGTTACACGCAATGCCGAAAGGTGGAGGGTGCTGACAGAGTCGCGCTCGGGGTATTATTCACCTGCACTTCAACGCGTTATTGCTCGCTGCATGAAGATCAAAAGTGGGATCCGAGCCTGCACGCCAGCGTGTCATTAACTCGAATCGAGTCGAATATGCGAAGGAAGGAAATGGCGAGAGAATCGTCGGCCGCAGATAGGGCAGCCTTGTCTTTCGCACTACGACTTTGGCCCTCATAGTACGTACTTCGTACCCACATCCCCTGATCCAGGCGCAGCAATTCTCTTTATCCCATGAAGTAATTAGACCACTCGCCGCGTTTGGTGATACTTATATGCTACTGGGGTGAAATATGCGTGTTTCATTGTTCGACATAACGACGATGATCTGGGTTCACTGTCCCTAGTGGACAGTGGGACGTTTCAGACCGAGCACCACTTGACTCGGAAACTGCGATAAATGCCGCCCTGCTCATGTTCCGTCCGTGGCGTTCTTCATATCTTGAGCGGATCTAGTGTTTCCCGGTCTACCCGAATCCTCAGCGCTCAGGGAGTGTCGGAAAGAGATGCGACCGCAGACCTCACGGCGTTGCGCTCGGTTATTTCCCCGCATCGTCGCGCTGGTGCTTTTCGCCCGATGACTGGCGGTGCGATTCAGACTCACTGGCACACAGAAGAACAACCTCTGTTCGCACTCTCCTGCAGTGTATGATTGTGCTGCGCTGGCCCCGGCTTTCCTTGCTAGTCCCGATGTGCATCCCTTGGCACTATTGCTCGCTTGTTTGCTCAGCGCAGCGACTGTGCGGGTCCGCACGCCGTTTATAGCAATAAATGCCGCTTCTTCAATTGACCGTTGAAACAATCTACGTGAGGAGCCCAAAGTACAATGGGATCAGAGTGTGTTTTCACCGCGCAGTGCTCGAAACACTGGCTGACTAGTGCGGAAGAGAACGAGGTTTAACAATCGAAGCACTCCCTAACGAAATCTGAGATTTTTCGACTGCCATCAGCTGCTTACTCTGGATACTGCTTCGTCATGCCTGTGAGAATGATGGCATACTGTAGACTCGCGCATGTATTCCGAAAATGGCGGGTCCCCAGGCCCGATCGTATAGTATGCGATCAAGTATGCGATATCAACCTCACTGTGACAACTTGAAGGTCCCTGTTGGCGAAGTCATTCGTATTGTTGAGCGCACAATTTCCAGCACTGGAGCGTCTTCCACTTAGATCCCAGAATACTATGAGGTCATTGATTCAATGATTCTTCCTACTGTATTTTTAGGTGGAGTCGCCCCAAGACTGCGCGACATTCATCTAGATAGCACCGCCTTTCCTATGTTACCTCAGGTCTTCTGTCAGCCCAAATTCCGGATACATCTCACCCGAGTTCTTCGCCACTGGTCTGTCCGTAACGACTCGGCTGGAGTACCTGAAGATCTCCTTCATCCCTCCGATTTCTCAAAGGAGCACAGCTCTATCTACACGGACCCAGGTTTTTCTCCCCGCTCTAACCGATCTTCAATTCAAAGGTGACGTCGACTACTTGGAGAACCTCGTTACCAAGATCGATGCTCCCGCTCCGGAGCGATTCACTGTAACGTTATTTGAGCAGAGCTCGTTCAACATTCCGCAGCTTTCCCAGTTCATTGGTCGGACGAGAATGCTCAGGTTGCCCCATAAGACATCCATCGAGCTTTCAGATCTTTCAGAAGCCGAAATTGTTGTCACCTACGTTTTTGATTCTCGCCACGTTCGCCCTCGTCAGGTAGTTTCAAACTGCAAGTCTTGTATGAAGAGGAGGATCTGCAGATGGCCACGTTGGTTCACATCTCTAGACAACTCTCCGCCTCCCTTGCCAGCCCAGAATGGCTGGATGTCGCGGCGTCGTCCGACTTGTTTGTTTGTCGAGATCTCGGCGACGCGGACGCCGTGGACTCATAGTAGTACTTTCGAACAAGTCAGAGGGACGTGACCCTACCCTGCGCCGATCGTCGAGCTCTTCTACCTTCGCACATGTCAGAGCTCTGCTCAGAAGTGTTTCAGATACGTTCCAGAGACTCGGGAATCCGGAGATCACTGCGACCCGCCTTTGTACTACAGTCGGACCCCTCATAACCCATACCCCCTCCGTGGATGGTCCGTGCTATGGGTTATGAGGGGTCATGGGTTAGGAGAAATGACGTAAATTACGGTCTCGGAAAAAATAAAATAAGGTCTTAGAGGATGTCGCGCAGGCCTCCACGGGGCGCGAGCTGTTGTATATATGTCCGCGGAGATTGCAGACACGTCGGTGTCGAAGGGCTAAGACCCCGCACGAGTGCGGCGAGGTCGGGAGGGGCTACACGGAGCCTGGAGGCCGAGTGGTCACAAGTGATCGGGAACGGTCGCGCATGCTTCGGCGCGGCGCGAAACTTCGTATAGGTGGCTGTCGGGGTCGGGAAAGCCTCGGGGTCGAGTCGCTAAGGCCGCGCGCGAGTGCGGCGTGCCGGGGAACGCAAAGGATGATCCTTACTGAGCTCACAAGTCCGAAATCTGATGGAGAAGTCTACTATTAGAAGTCTGAGGTGTAAAGTTGTAGTTACATGGGCTATATACTGAGGAATGTAAGGGGCGCATTGGATAAACCGGAGAATGGTGAAATGAGGAGCTTGAGGAGCCGAGCGCGCAGCGCGGGAACGTGGTGCTGAGAAAGCGTACTGAGCGCGGCCAAGTGCGGGCAACCTGGGCTCAGGGAGAGACCAGGTGTATCACCGGGACAGCTTCGCATTGAGTTTGTCTGAGTCCTTCCTATCCTTGACCTTCCCCAAGAACTCAGCAAGGCTTCCCTGAAGGATTCCGAATTGATTTCAAGACAAGAGGAGTAAAGCTTCAAGACAGCAACAAAACGCGTTCAGATTTGTTTGCCAGTAGGTGACCACCATCCCGAAGTTTCTGAACCAGGTTTGTGTAATTGCTGTTGACATTTGAAACGACTAAGGTGCAACACAAACCCGATTCGCAACTATGGGTTTTTGCTGGTGAAGGGCTATGGGATATGGAGTTTGGCGTACCCATGGGTTATGGTGTGCAAATCCCTGCCTACCAACTTGGTGGACTCAATTTTCTATGGGGTATGGGGGGTTATGGGTTACCCATGCTATGGGTTATGAGGGGTCCGACTGTAGCTACATGTCACCGGGAATATAAACTGATCCAAATTGAATAGAGTGCTCTTGCTGGGCGCTTATGTCATACAAGCGGGAGCAGGCGCGAGATGATCCTCCTTGGCAACTGTCACCTCTTCCAACGGCTTACTGCTCTGCAAAATAATCTCCTCACTCAGACACAGATCATAGCATACCTGCACTGATACTCAGAAATACTCTCCCTTCCAACGTAGCACGGTGGTTTACTTGGTAGACAATTTGGAAGAAAAACAGGATCGAAGCATGTAGTATAGTATTCAGCATGGCTTCAGGCTCTGAACTGACGTTATTCACAGAAACGGTCCTACCTATTTCTTGTTCAGGAAGTCGTGGGCGATTTCTGGCCAACTAGTCGAGTCCTGGGCCTACCAATACAGAAGTGAAGATTTTTGCATCATAAGATGGACAAGGAGTACATTGCGGGGAATCTGCGAGACTGAGAGATATCATTGATATCCATCACGACTGCCACAGTGCCGCACACCATCGACTTAAGAAGTCATCAACCCCGCATGAGGACTTGAACTCGACTGGTGGCGTCAAGGGCGGCGTGATATTTCCCACGACGGCACGCGGGTCCAGGGGTGCACTGCCACATTTTAGTCCCCGCTCACCGTCGGCCTGTGCACTACTAATGTCAGTGCACCACGTATACTGCGAACGCAGTACGTTGTCCCTGGCCTTGTCTACGACAGGCTTCGTATCGACCCAGCGACGGGGTACTCGACTAGTATCACTCTCTGTCCCTAGCCTTCACGGTCTCACTCGTACTGGCCATGGTTGGCGACATCCAGGGCCAACCTCCTCACGATGACAATGATGACCTGTCCTCACTCTATTCTAGCCCCTCCATCCAGAACAGTCCAGACTGGCCTTCTGTCAAGTTACCATCCCCGGGTCCCTCTTTCCGAACACTCAACAACGAATCCGATGACGGAAAGTACTACCTCGATGATATCTCGTCACTAGCAAATTTTTCTTGTGAGGACACAGAGTCGGATCGCGGCTCTGTGTTCACTGCCAATATCTCGACTTCGCCCTCTAACAGTCGCCCAAGTACACCGAGCAGTAGCTCCTACGACCGATATCAACCTCCGTCGTCTGAAAACTTGGGAGCATGGAGACAGAGTGAAGGCTTTAGACAGTCATCCCCTTCGATCCGTGCAGATAAGGGCCCAGATCAGTCTGGGATGCCCCACCGCGTGCTGTCATCGCGCAAATCTACTATTGGATCAACAAGCGAGTCTAAACACGACAGTCCCTACCATGGTGTCCCGTTACTCGTTGACGATTTCGAGAAAGACCTACCCCTCCGGTCCGAGTTCACCGACATAATCCAAATCTCATCTCGTCCGAGTACCCCGAACGGCGATGACGAGGGCAGACGTGAATACTCGTCTGAAGGTCGCGGCAACGGCCCTAATATCACCGTCACGTGAGTGATTACCTCATGTCCATCACCGTTCCGTTCCTCACTTTCACTAGGTTATGTCGTGCTTGCGGTCTTCCCCTGGAGGGTCAGTTCGTTCGAGCCCTCAAGTCTATCTTCCATCTTCAATGTTTCAGGTGTATTGTAATTGTCCTTCCTTTCCATTTTTGGCGCTTCATTAACTCCTTTCAGGATTGCGGGGATGTCGTTGCTTCCAAATTTTTCCCTATCGGCGACCCTAATGAGGAGCAGCAACAATTGTGCGAAAGGGATTACTTCCGGAGGTTAAATCTAAGTTGTGCAAAATGCGATGGGGCATTGAGAGGGAGCTACATCACGGCGAGTAGTACGTCGCCTGCGTTTATAATGATTACCGGGCCCACTTGACTTTCCCGCAGACAAAAAATATCATATCGAACACTTCACGTGCGCCTTATGTCCAACGTTGTTTGGTCCTCAAGACTCGTATTACGAGCACGATAATGAAGTATATTGCCATTACCATTACTCGACACGTTTTTCCACCAAGTGCGCTGGCTGCAGTACTGCCATTCTGAAGCAGTTCGTGGAGATTAATAGGAACCAGCGTGATGAGTGCTGGCATCCGGAATGTTACATGATTCACAAGGTCTGTGATATATTCGAGTTGGCCTATTTCCCGTCGCTGATCGGTCCCTATGCACAGTTCTGGAATGTCAAAGTCACTCCCCATCGGCCTGGAAGTCTCACAAGCACAACCGAGCCTCCCTACGTGGAGGAAGAGCGGCTAGAATCAACTGCGTCGTTGAAGGACAAGCAAATTAAGATGGAAGAGCAGGTATATCGCATCTGGACGTAAGCCTTGAGTGGATTTCCAGTTCTCTCCATCGAGAAGAACATTAAAATTCGTTCCAGAGTACTTTCTGCGTACGAGGAGTCAAGTGCAGCAAGCATATCCGACACTCTAAGACACGTGAGCAGCGGGCAATACCTGGAAGCCATTCGAATGGCCGAGAGGACCATCCTCCACGTGGAAGTGCTTTTTGCAACAATCGATGACCTTGAATGGCATTTTACTCGACTGGGCATGAGAGGTACGATACCTAGCTGCCGGTGACCTGTTTCTCATTGGTTACTTCAGGAATGACACACGTCAGAGAATCTCGTATGCTCTGCAGAAAGATGGTAGATCTGTTCGTCCTACTCTCGCACACTCAGGAAACGGGTGCACGGCGAGTAGGTATGACACAAGAGCTGCTGGCATTGGTCACGGGCATTGCACATTATCTCAAGATCCTCATTCGCATAGCACTCACTGGCGCTCTTAAGCTCGGACGGGACTACAGCATCGGCGAAGCGCTACAGTATTTCCTCGACAAACTTCACCAGCTTGCTGTGAAAGGTGGGAGTCCGTCCGCGCGCAGGATGACAACAGGAGCAAAAGGCGACATCCCACTCGTTCAGCGTTCCACATCGATCAACTCGCAAACTTATGGGGTCACATATGGCTTCCGTAGTCTCGCTCCAGAGATTGCTGGGGAATCGCCGTTCTTTGACACTCCGCGGGACTTTGCACCCAGCAAGGTTCTAGTCCCGAGCACTCCGAGCGACGCATGTGTCGCATGCGCTCTCGTTGTCGAGGAAGACTGCGTGCGCCTCGGCACGTACCAACGCTGGCATTCGAATTGTGTTCGATGCGATAGCTGTGGAATAACTGCAGCCCCTGCCACAACTGCGAATTCCGAGGACCAAGCTCTGATCAAATCGGGGAGAGGGGTTGGAGATGGGAGTGGGGGTCCGGTAATTTCGACCGCGCGGCGACCCCCAGCGAACGTGGACCTCTTTTTCTGGTCGCCGGACAACATCAGAAACAACCGACAGTCCGGCGAGACGCCCGTAATCTACTGCACGAACCATGCCTACCCGGGCTGCCGTGGGGGATTCCATGCGGTTTCGCGCCTCGAGCAGTATGCGTTTGTGCTGAACGTAGCCTTGAGGAGGCTACATCTCCTTCTCAAGAAACAGAACGTCATCATGCCAATGCCTACCAGTACGTCTTGTGACTTCCTCATTACGGCGTGTGCCATTAATCTCCAATCAGCCACTTCCGCAGACTCGACCTCTCTCTCTTCTGGAGAGACTGACTCATCTAGTAGCCCTCAAGATCCGATGCGTGTTAAAAGCATTCGCCTCGACCGGAAGCTTTCCGAGACGGCTCGCGTACCGAAGCGCTCGACCATCATCGAGAGCCCACGCGGCAAGGTGGAACTTTCGAGCGACGCAAGCGTGTCGAAAGGCAATGCATCGGGGAACTTACCACCCGAGCATGCGCCTGCAGACATTCCGCGACTCGGGGAGACAGAGAAAGCGGTGCAAAAGCGCCGTGCATTACCGTCCGTACCGACCCTCGAGAGACCCACGCCCCCAGTTTGGCCTCGTCCCCGCACTCCGCTATCTCCCGATCGCCTCGCAAAGCTAGCCAATGCCCCTGGTATCTCTACTCCTGTTCCTCTTTCACAAACGACCGGCTACTCAACCCCGTCCTCCATTCCACTATCCGAACCGTGGCGCATTCCAACTCCCTCTGTTGTGTCGGACATTCCGCAACTCGCTGAGGCGGCGCAAGCGATGGAGCAGCGTCGCTCGGTACCGCCACAGAACCTGGCGCCCTATGTAGCAGAGCTGACGCCGCTTGAACTGGCGATCGTGCGACATGCAGCCGTAGCGGTGTTGTACCGCTCGTCGTTGCGTGACGAGATGGATTTGGACCAGGTTCTGGAGATGTTCGAGGTGAAGCGGCAAAGATTTTGGGAGAAGCTGTTCAAAGCAGGAGATGATCGGAAGAAGAAAGGTACGTCGCTTCCCGCCTGTCGGGTTGGTCGGTCTTGTGATGAGTTATACGGCTGGAAGGCCTCTTCGGGGTACCATTGGAACTCCTCGTTGAGCGTGATGGCGCGGACTCGTTTCTCGGCGCATCAAGAGCCGCACTCAGAGTGCCATGCTTTGTCAATGATGTGATCTCGGCTATGCGACAGATGGGTGCGTGTTGCGTACCTACACCAGCTCGCGACGCTCACGGTTATTGACTATGTTGTAGACATGGCAGTTGACTTCAGGAAGACGGGCAGCATCCGCAGGCGAAAGGAGCTCGTCGCTGCACTCGATCGTGACCTCAGTTCTGTAGATTTCAGTCGCGAGCGCCCTCAGGAAATTGCCTCTCTGCTGAAGCAGTTCCTCTGTGAAATTCCCGATCCTCTTTTAACCTTCAAGCTACAAGGACTGTTCATTGCGGCCGCTGGTGAGTTCGAGAAACGTTTCATCGGGTCACGTATCGGTGGCCCTGAACCTGGTCTTTTTTAGGCTTGCCGAATGACGAGGAGCGCAAGCGGTTGCTACATATGCTGACGCTCATATTACCCAAGTGTCACCGAGACACGCTCGAGGTCCTTCTCGTTTTCCTGAAATGGCTCTCGTCGTTCGGGAACGCCCAAGATAACGTTGGGACCCAGTTATACCTCTCGCACGTCGCGAGTGAGATCGGTCCGAGTGTACTCTTCGCAGGTAACTGGGTGGACTTTGACTCTAAACGTCGCCCGATATCAACTGGGGGCGGTGTATTGAAGAAATATGACTCCGGAACCAGGGTCTTGACGAAATTATTGGAGAACCAGGATCAGTTCTTCACCGTTCCGGAAGAGTTTTTACCGCTCTTGCACGACCAAGAATTTTTTGCCAGTAGCACGGAGCTCTCCAGCAGGGATTTCTTGAAGCAATGCGAAACGTACATGCGCATCAAGTTTGGTGGGCCCGCCGCTGACTCCGTTCGAATAAGAGGAACCTTGGCAGAGAAGGTACGGTGACGAGATAGGAGAATGATTAGGTGCCATGTACATGCTATGTTACGTCGAGCTACACTAATGCGGATGGGACGGGAAGTAGTAGCAATATCTAATGCATGGAGTGAGGGCCGACTGAGTGTCCATATGACACGGATGGCATGTACGCGTATCTGGCGTCCCAAGAATTCCAGGGGTTGCTTGAATTTTTCTCCAGACTTGCTCTTGTTCGAGCCCTGGGTAGGGTGACTGGGCAAACCTACCCCACTAAGTGCAGCCCAAATCAAGGCGCGATGGCGGACTACACTTGTGATGATGATAGTAGTACGGTTTGTCTCGATACAGTTGTATCTATGACATTTGTGCACGCCCGTTCGTTCGGTCAAATACACGAGATTTTGTGGTGTTTGCATTGCAGAGGTGTTGGCCCACTACTATCTAATGCATAAGCGGTGTAAGAACGCGTTTTTCACAGGACGAGCTACATGTAAATACAAAGAGAGGCGGTTCTCATACAAGAATGGAACCCAGGCTGCGTACGAACAGTTACCAAGTCACGGCTGGAAATGAGTACAGTAATTGAGTAGGTGCGTCCGCCTTAAACGTAGCGATGACCGCTGTTGAAGAAAAGTGAAGTAGGCGTGCTCGAGCACGAATTGATAGCGCCGTCTGTTAGCTGTCACGGTGAAGCCAAAAAATATATATGGTGAAGACGACCAAGAAGATGACGTTTGTTCAGCTCCTTTGCGTGTTGACATGTTGACACTTGGTCAAGTATGCTTGACAGGCCCTGCTACCCAAGCAGCTACCCGCACCGTAATCTAGTCAAACTCAAACCGTGACCCGGCCCGGCAGTCCACACTCATGTGCGGATTCAGACTGCCCGGGCCGGCCAGGATAACTGCAGTTTGATGGTCACCAGAGTGGGCACCGTCCACCCGTCCACCCATGGAGACGACATTCGGTGCAAGCTTGTACAGCTCTGCGGGTTTCAGGAATACCAAGCCTTGTCTTGCTTGTACTCACTTGAAGTGCCCCGAGTAGGTCTGGGCCCCTGCACCCCGGGGTATAAATCGATCAAAAAAAAAAAAGTGCCCCGAGTCAGCGGTTAGCGCGCCATCGCCTATATGCGCCGCAGTGACACAGACATCATGACGATGATACCGTATAGGCTCAGGTTGCCTGCGCACGACTATGCGGGTCCCTACGCCGCTTTTGGCAAAGAATGGGGGCCCGTGATCGTGAGACATGAAATAGGTGGTCTTATATCGTGTACATTCCTACTCGGCGTTGTTATTCGGCATACTGCCTGTACCACAGTATGACGGCAGTTCCTTCATAACTTCGTCCACAGAGTTCACGAACGAGCTCTCACGGGTATGTACATGGCCATCGTTTGCAGTTTTGATGAATAATTGATCGAGTGTTCAATCCTACTCTCCAACTAGCGATTATTCAATGTCCTCGCCAAGTTTCACTGATCCGGTTCCAAGGTGTGTCTCGTATTTCCGTCTATCGCAATGGTTGACTGTTTAATCACCGCTTCTCCACGAGTAGCCATGATCCCGCCTCCATTCCAAGTGATTCGTCCTCTGGCGGCACTTCGCATGACCCTTGCCGTGGCCTGGAGGTCGGAGATATCACCCGGATTCTCTGTGAGAAACGGGCGCAATCACAGGCTCACGGTACGTCCTCGCGAATTCGCATACCTATCGCGACGGGCACTGACTTGCGTCGCACAGTCAAGAGTTACGGACACGCAATCACAATCAACACACTCCCGGATGATGTCTTGTTGGAAATATTTGACCAGTGTCGAAAGTCTCAGGACCCTGATCATTCCTCTGCCCCTGTATGGAGATGGCATAGGCTGGTCCATGTTTGCCAAAGATGGCGACAACTCGTATATGGTTCACCACGCCGTCTTGATCTCCAACTCCTTTGCACTCATGGAACTCCCGTGAGGAAGAACCTGGGTTACTGGCCACCCCTTCCTATCGCCATTCACTACAACTGCAATGATGCCCTTACCCCTAACGACGATGGTCTCTTTGCTGCACTCGAGCACCCCGATCGTGTGCGCTATGTCGACCTTTGTCTGACTGGTCCCCGGTCAAGAGAGATGGCCATGGCGATGCAAGAGCCATTTCCAGAATTGACACACCTTACCCTTCGGGTGGAATTCGGGGGACTGCTCTCCCTTCCCAGTGGATTCATGGGTGGATCCGCGCCGCGTTTACAACACATGCACCTGGAGGGCATTCTCTTTCCGGAATTACCCGCGCTTCTTTCATCCGCCAGTGATCTTGTCCATCTCTATCTCGACCAAATCCCCCAGGGGGGTTACATTTCTCCAGAAGCCATGGTCGCATGTCTGGCCGCGCTACCCAGGCTCAAATTCCTTCGCATCAAATACCGATCGGGCACATCCCACCCTGGTCGGATACACCTCCCTCCTCCTGTAACACGGACTTTGCTTCCTGTTCTCACCTCCTTTGCGTTCCAAGGTGCTAGCGAGTATCTAGAGGATTTGGTGGCTCAAATCGACAGCCCTCGACTCAACCAGATCTGCACCCAGTACTCGAATCAGCTCTTTGACTTTCAAGTTGCGCGACTTTTCAAGTTCATCGATCGCTTACAAGCCCCCGAGTTGACTCTAATCAGACACGCGGATGTAACGTTTTCACATCCGTGGGTCACCTTCAAGATGTATCCGCGTCCTGAGAGCCATCCAGATTGGGATCGTGTTTGCGCATTGATCCGTTGCGATGCGATCGAAGGACAAGTTTCGCGAATAGCACAGGTGTTCAGCCAGCCTTCCGCTATGCTCTCTCGTGTGGTTCATCTCAAGCTCTCTAAATATTGGGACAACGGAAGTCGTCACGGCGGCGAATGGCTGCCCCTCCTCCGCACACTCTCTGCGATACGGACACTGCACGTATCGGGGGGGTTCGCAAGGCCCGTTGCTCTTGCACTGGAAGACATCACCGGAGATATGGTCTCTGAAGTGTTGCCGGTCCTTGACTTTATTTACTTAGATGACCAGCCTGTGCCATCTGTCGAGAAGTTCCTCGCAGAGCGCCAACTCACTGGTCGGGCCGTAACTATTGTTAGTACGGAAGCGGAGTTCTACGAGAGAATGAAGTCATATGCCGGCGAATAAGAGACATTTCCATACCAGGTTCTTTTAACGGGGGGCCCCTTGCGACCACATTAGACGTACAGGCTGGATCAACTGTCAAGCTGTCAAAAGCTGTCAAAGACCGGTCTGGACTGGTCTTGACAACCTCCGCTTTTGCCCGAGATGAGGTCGCCAGAGTTTACTATCCATATCGGAAATAATGTTCCGCTCGTCCCTTACAAGTGCCGCTTGCTAGTTCCAGTCACTGGCATAGTACCAGTACTTAGCCATATTCCAACTCAGCCTCGTCAGTGGTGAGCACCATTGAGCGTCGGTAACTCGGCGGTGATCGCCCCTCGAACGGCCTGGGGCCCGGAGGCCAAACACGGTCAGTACGGGCCCTAGTTTTGCCGCCGGTCGATGCGTTCCAAGTCGAGTTGCCAACTCGACGCCAACTCTAACTCGGGAGTTCAGCGCTCAGCTGCAGACATGAACCAATGGGAAGGCTTCAATTTTGAAGGTTCCCACGCCCCTTGGAGTGAACCCGAAGCAAGAGCAATACAACGAGGCTGCGTTTTGGACTCTTCCCTTTGCGTTTTAGCATTCCCATTCCCCCTGTTATAATACGCCCATGTAATTACCACCTTTACACCCCAAATTAAAATACAGACTTCTCTCAGGGGTGTAGTTCCCCCCTCGCGTTCTCCAGTTTGCCGCACTTGCGCGGCCTCAGCAACTTCAGCGCGACACGTTCCTGACCTGGTGGCTACATATACGAAGTTTCGCGCCGCACCGAAGCGTGCGCGACCATGTCCAACTACCTGCGACCAACCAATCCCGTTTCCAATCCCTCCCTTGCCGCACTCGCGCGTGGCTCTAGCCCGACGTGGTCCGCCGCGGACTTATATTCAACAGCGCGTACCCCGCGCAGGCCTGCGCGATACCGACGACTAGATTGCTTCTCTTTTTTCTGTCACACTCCCATTCGCTACCTCAATAATAATTAATTCGATAATGGGCTCCCCCTTCGTGCAGAACATCCGCCCTGCACCTGTACACGCAGCCTTTGCTGCTCGGTCAACTCAGTTGTTCGGTCTTGTTCGGTCACGTGCACCCATTCGGTCAGTTCGTTTCGTCATCTCGGTCAACTCGATCAGGTTTCGGTCAACTTGGTATGACGGAGGGCCGAAAAATGATAAACAAGTCACTAAACACGCGCTATAGTTTTTCGTTTGCTAGGCTCCGAGTCTCTGTTATCGTAATACAATATATTCACTCATTATTTTGGTAGTGGGGATGGAGATGGATCTTGAGATGGATCATGAATACAAGCAGCGCATTTTTGGAGACAACCCCAGGTGTGAACTCGAGTCGATCTGAGTTGTCAAAAATCCAGTTAGAGTTCACACCGGTGTGGACTCTAACTCGCTACTCGTGGCCTTTCTCCGAGTCGGTGTACCTTCGTCTCACTTCGCCTTAAGTACAGCACTCTTTGTACTTAAACTGGACTCTTACTCTCTGTTGAACCATGAAATAACATCGTTCGCTTCCCCCTCTACTCAGTGTGAATATCCCGGAAGTCAAGCAAGCCCAAACGCGGGCACTCGAAGGACAATTTCCAATTACTCTACCCCAAGAGGAACACCTCCACCTTCGAATCCCTCAGCGTCCTTACAACGTATACTACGGTTCCCTCATAGCGGCCTAACTTCGCTCACAAAACCCACCAATGAGTCCTCACAGGTGTGTGCAAGGCATTCATGTGTCGTTTCTCTAGATAATTGATAGTGTTCGCTGCTGCTTTCCAATTAGCGATCGTCCAGTATCCCCATCAAGTTTCACAAAACCAGGCCTATCAATCGGCAATCCAAAGTGTGTCTCGTCTCTCCATTTATCATTTGCCGGAGTAGTTAACTGTAATCACCGCTTATCTTCAATCATCCAATCAGCTCTGGTCACTGGCACCCCCCTCTGCTAAATGATTCGTCCTCTGGCACCATTTTGCATGGCCCCTACAAACTGGTAGGCTCGAAGGTCCAAAATACTACCGAGGTTCTCTGCGGGAAACTAGGGGAGGTACAGCTTCAAGGTGCGTCTTCGAGATCTTGCGTAGTGACTGCGCCGGGTACTGACTTGTGTCACGCAGGCGAGAGTCATGGACAAGCAATCCCAATCGACATACTCCCAGACGATGTCTTGTTGGAAATATTTGACGAGTGTCGAAAGTCTCATGACCCTGATCAGTCCTCTACCCTTGTGTGGAGATGGCAAAGGCTGGTCCACGTTTGCCAAAGATGGCGACAACTCGTATTGGGATCACCACGCCGCCTTGATCTCCAGCTCCCTTGCACATATGGAACTCCTATGAGGGAGAATCTGGGTTGCTGGCCACCCTTTCCTATCGCCATTCACTATAACCGTAACGATGCCCTTACCCCTGACGACGAAGATAGTGTCTTTGCCGCACTCGAGCACCCCGATCGTGTGCGCTATGTCGACCTTTGTCTGACTGGTCCCCGGTCAAGAGAGATGGCCATGGCGATGCAAGAGCCATTTCCAGAACTGACACACCTTACCCTTCGGGTGGAATTCGGGGGACGGCTTGCCCTTCCCAGTGGATTCTTGGGTGGATCTGCGCCGCGTTTGCAGCGCATCCACCTAGAAGGCATTGTCTTTCCGGAATTACCCGCGCTTCTTTCGTCCACCAGCGACCTTGTCCATCTCTATCTCGACCAAATTCCGCAGGGGGGTTACATTTCTCCGGAGGCCATGGTCGCATGTCTGGCCGCGTTACCCAGGCTCAAATTCCTTCGCATCAAATACCGATCGGTTAGATCCCTCCCTGACCGAATACGCCAGCCTCCTCCTGTAACACGGACTTTACTTCCTGTTCTCACCTCCTTTGCGTTCCAGGGTGCTAGCGAGTATCTAGAGGACTTGGTGGCTCAAATCGACAGCCCTCGACTCAACCAGATCTGCGCCCAGTACTTAAATCAGCTTTTTGACTTTCAAGTTGCGCGACTTTTCAAGTTCATCGATCGCTTACAAGCCCCCGAGTTGACCCTAATCAGGCACGCGGATGTGAATTTTTCACATCCGTGGATCACTTTCAGAATGTATCCGCGTCCTGAAAGCCATCCAGATTGGGATCGTGTTTACTCATTGATCCGTTGCGATGCGATCGAAGGACAAGTTTCGCGAATAGCACAGGTGTTCAGCCAGCCGTCCGCTATGCTCTCTCGTGTGGTTCATCTCAAGCTCTCCCAATATAACGGAAGTCGTCACGGCGATGAATGGCTGCTGCTCCTCCGCAAACTCACCGCGATACGGACACTGCACGTATCTCGGGAGCTCTCAAGGCAGGTCGCTCTTGCACTGGAAGACATCACCGGAGATATGGTCTCCGGAGTATTGCCGGTCCTTGACTTGATCTACATAGACGGCCAGTCGGTGCCGTCCGTCGAGAAATTCCTCACAGTACGCAGGCTCTCTGGTCGGCCCGTAACCATCGTCGATACAGAAGCGGAATTCTATGAGAGAATGAGGACCTATGCCAACGAATAAGATAAATTTCTATACCAGGTTCTTTACGGTTCTAATCATCTCCCATAGCATTTACAACATGACTACACACAGACGCAACAAGATGTATTGGCTTTTAGCTTACATGTCTTGATATATACATCCATCTGTGTTTAAAAAATCTGCCGTGGTTGGTCTTCAGCGCAGCATTTCCCTCTATTCCACGGTGTAATTTGATCGGTCGCTGCGCCTGGCGGTACATCATTGCGGAGAGATATACGAACTTCTTTGATCGACGTTTAACCTCCACTTCGTGCCTACCTGCGACGTCTTCCTAGATCGACCGTGCTCCCCTCGTCCCGTCTATTAATCGCAAGTACAGACTGCATATATTGACTACGATCCCGATCCGACGGTCCTGGCATACTTGTTTAGCGTCACGGTCAACCGGATGATGCTGGTTGTAAATAAGGTTGGGAACGATATTGGGCAATCTTTTGGGGCGAGCGCCGCTCGACTCGGAAGTTGTGATGAAGTGCGTGAATGTTGCCCTGCTGCTTGATGAACGCATGTCAGCTGCCCGCACACAACTGCGAATCTACGAGCCGCCTCTAACCAAGTTAACTTGGTTTTAGTTTATGATCCCGTCCTCGTGACATAAAACACACAGTAAAAAGGACGTACGCACTGGCGGGTAATCGACACTGTATTCGATCATCTGAGATGGCAGCAGCCCCGGGCTGGTTGGTCAAGGGCACGCTCACCGCCGACTCGGGGCACGGCTTACTACACCTCGTCGGGCGGACTTGCGAAGGGACGTCATGTCACGAGGCCGGAAGTGCCCGCTCGGCAGGACGCATCCGGGTCTTCGCAGCAGTGTCGTTTGTCAGAATGCTAATGGTATGTACGCACCCAAACGTCCAGTATTTTCGGCTTACGGTGACTCTTGGAAACGAGGTAGGATGGTTGTCTCAGTGCCAATGTCCCGTGATAGACGCGCACCGCAGAGTCGACAATCTCAACTCAGACGGACCAGGTATCCTTGGCATGCCTGTGAATGACGGCGCCTTTAGCGAACCAGAGAGTATGTATGCACGATGTCCGAGCGGCGGTCCTGATACATTGGTCTACATAGCGCGAAAGGACATAAAGGTGTCATACTACGAGATAGATGTGAACGTAGGGGACGGACATCGCATCATAATGTGTGTACGTGGCGAAATTGGCTGGACGGTAAATAAAGAGTATAGATGCGCACAGTGCAGGGTAAAGAGGGTGTCAATCAGTCACGTGCTCCTAGGAAGGGATTGTCGTTCCCTCGTTCCCAAGGTGTAGACCGGTGACCGTCTGTATATGAAGGTAAACCTGCGATGTATATCGATTATCATATACAGGCTGGTCACGAGCCTACCCAAGGTGCATGACTACGGGGGGATCGGAGAGCCTGCAGGCGGCGGGGATGGCTCTATGGCTCGACGATTTCCGGTACTGGGATGAATCCCCGGGGCTCCTTGAAGGAGGTACTTCGCAGCGCGGGCAGCATTTCTATTTCTCCCTGCCTTGTGGCACCTGCTAGAGCAAGAGCGATTTGTGACCCCAGCGGCTCAGAAACATAAAGCTCCTCCACAGCGGTAAATGGGCGGAAAAAGCGATGCCACTCTGGAGGGCCCACGTCGCCTTGCCAACCTGCTTGCTCAGCAGTCGAGTCAATGCTGAGTCGTTTGACGCCGGAGAGGAGAGGTAATGGGTGACTTCCCATAAGCGTACATCCTACATTTTCCTATCCTACATGCATTCGGAGTTATTTAGGATTCGCCTAGGTTAGGATAGGATTGGGTGCTAACCATAAGACCATCAAACCAAAGTTATGCCCGACTCCCGATGCGATCATCGCCAACTGCACCTAGATACGGAAATCGCGATGGCTCTTTCGTTGAGACTCGAGAGACAATAGCCCATGTCGACGCTTTGAGGTCAAGAGCACGCCTGCTGTAGTACATGGGTCTCGAGGTAAAGTGACGAAGCTGGATAAGTCAAACAGCTTTACATGATGATACGTGCCTACTCGATCCCGCCTGCGAATGTCACGAAAAATCATGTTCTCGAAGTTATAAACTCTGGCTGATTCTAACACAATTCGCACGGAGATTATTCAAGCGGTGATACTGCCCCCGAACGCTGGGAAACAGTTTGAGAGCTTGCGGGATTTTGGGGGTGTGAGGTGTCGTTAGCAGTCGCGCAGGCCTCCGCGGGGCGCGAGATGTCGTATGCGGGCGCACGGCGAACGCGCGTGCGTTGATATCGAAGGGCTAAGGGCGCGCGTGAGTGCAGCAAGGTTGGTAATGGAAACAGTGAGCTACACAGAGCCCCGCTGGAAATGAGGGTGTTGCAAACGGTCGCACATGCCTCGGCGCGGAGCGAAACTTTGCAGAGATGGCCGCCGTGGTTGGGGTCATGTCGGGTTCGAGTCGCGAAGGACGCATGTGAGTGCGGCGAGCTGGGGAACGTGAGGGATGAGCTCGATGAGCTACACTGAGCTCTGAAGTTCAAAATCTGAAGGGGAAAGTCTATTACTTGAAATTGGGTTGTAGAGCAGCCTGTATACCGCATATACTGCCACACTTTCATGGCCACTGGCAGCACAAGGCCAAAACCGGAGGGCCCGAGAGTTCACATATTTTCGCGAGATTGTTGCTCAGCTTTCCGAGATTTCTGCCTCGATTTGGTATAAATTTTGTACTCCGACGTGGTGTAGGATTTAGAAAGAGGCCCCCCCCCCTTTCTAAACACCAGTCGTCCTAGGATCCTTGTCGTTGAGGTCGGAGCACAATTTGTCGAGATTAATCCCCCGATTCCAGGCACAATGGTTTAGGATAGGAAAATGTAGGATGTAGGCTTATGGGAAGTCACCCAATGACTGGAGACAAATTTGGGCCACGGACGAAATTTCCCAATCGAGGTCTTTGTATGGGATATTTAATGAAAAGGATCTGACAATCGGAGATCCTGTCGATCGTCCCACCTGCAAAAGCCTGAGTGAGACGGCTATCTCGCTCGAGAGCATTGTCGCCTCATCGGGTGACCCCAGTCCCTCTGTGCGACAAATGAACTGAGACAGCTGCGGAACATCGAAGATGAGCTGGTGGAAAAACAATATGTCGAATTCATGAAGTGAAGGGGTGTCCATTCTGGCTACGAGGTCTTCCAAATATTCGCTACTTCCCTTGAAAGTGAACTCGGTGAGGGTGGAAATGGTAGATCGAGTAGAGGGAGGAGGAAGCCTTCTTCCTCTACAGGAGCGCGGGGAACTGAATCCAATTTCAAGTGTTTTGAGCCGAGACAACTTGACAAACCGGCGACCATCGCTTCCGGAGAAATGTAGCCAGAATTCGGTATCTCCATAAGTCGAAGACTGACGAGGTCCCCGCAAGACAAAAGAAGTTTTGGTAATGTCAGAAACGAGATGCTGCCCAAGATGATCTTCTGTAGGCGAGTAGATTCACTCAAGAAGCCTTGAGATATGATCGGCACCGTCATCCCAAGGTCCGCTGACCAGAGTCGAAGGTTTGTCAATGCAGGAAACGGTTTCTGCATCAAACCCGAAGAAACCTTTTCTAAAAACGAGCTTCTGGCAACGAGCTTCTGGCAACGAGCTCGATCGAGCATACACGATCGGGGTTTTCGAGCGCAGCAACGACGTTATCCTCAGCCTCGGAAGTTGGTTGGGAATTCCACTGGTAACTGCAGTATATGACGATGGGAAGAGTTGATGGCCAGCAGTCCAGGTACTTCCTCACGGGTATTCCGATTGTGCACTGGCAAAGGAGTTGCAAATCGAGAAGGCGCGGTGACGCAAAGACGATACGTCGCCAACTTCTGCACACGTGAACTAGCGTGTGCCATCTCCAAGGGTGATCCGGGAATTCCTTGAGGGCGGCTCTATAGAAACCGAATATTTCCAGGAGGACATCGTCGGTGAGTGTTTCAATCGCCCCTGCTCCAATAAAAACGTGAGCGATGTCGAGGTCGCTGCTTGAGCTCCGAATCGGACATACCTGGACGGCACAATTCTTTTCCAGGTTCTTCCGAATCGTAACGAAGCATGATACTAAGTGACTCCCGGTGTCCAAGATGTGAGAAAATTCGTTTGTGGTTACGAATGACTTGGCGAATGGCACCCACCACCAACACCAATTACAGATACGAATTGGTTAACCTTAACCCCGGTCGCAGCTACTGCTGGTTCCTCTTTGCTACTAACTTAAGTTAGACGCTTTCCGAGTCTATTTCACAACAACGACAAACGAACCGGAGGCATTATGCCCTGACATTGGCCGCCCCAACTGTATACTTACGGTAGTACGGTGGCGGCAGTTAAATCGCTTTGTCTCGGCCTCAAAAAACCTGCTTGCCCGCTGCCAGTGGGTTAGTCTCTTTTTAATCCCCACCCTCTTTCACTCTCATGGCACATGAGGATCCCATCGTCGAAGTCATCCAGTTCGTCTCTACCGACCAATGCTTGGCAGATCCTTCCCTATTCCAAGCACTCCGGAACATCGTGCAGGGCTGGCAGTAAGTCTCGTGCTGGCACACCTTCGAGACAATTTCACGAACCTCCCGACAGAGAGAAGGGCCTGAAAGGGCAGTACTGGGGCGCGACGATGGAGAAGCCCAACAACATATACTGGGTCCTTTGTGAGTTTACAGGACCCGTCTTCGCATTCAATCATGACAAGGTCGCAGTTTGGCAGTCGCGCGCGCAAGCGGCCGCTTTCGCGGCAGATCCCTTGTATCCGGAGTTCGTCCAGAGGCACCAATCTCTGGCGACCACTCCCGTGCGTGACCTTCACGTGCCGTTGTCAGGGACCCCACAGCTGTGCGTCGAGGCACCCGTCACCGAGGTCGACATCTACAAGGCACACGGGGCCCGCATAGAGGAGACGCATGAAATGGCACATAGTGGGATGCGCCACCTTCGGTCGCTTCAGCCACAAGGGTTCACCGGGTCTAGTTATGGGGTGACGCATGAGGACCCCTCGGTAGGCGTTTACATCGCTGGATGGAAGTCCGTTGAGGTGCGTCGCGACACGGAAACGCCATGTCTGTGGAAACTAATTCGCTGGAAGGACCATATGCGCGTTGGTATGGAAGAGGGGCACGAGAAATTTAAGGAGGAGGCCGAAGAAATCATGAAGCATTTAAGTGACCTTGCCATCGCGCACATAGCTTTCAAGAAGCACGGTGTGTGAGGCCTGGGAGAGGCTGCCGCGATGACGCAACTTGTGAATAGAATTCGCTCTCGTTCAGATCAGTTGCACCAACCCTCGGCTGAGCCAACACCAACCACACCAGTTCTACTAATGCCCTCTGAACGTCAGGCGGCGTTTGACAATGTGACCACTCGAGGCCTGGTGTTAGAGTAATATAATAAACAAGCTTGAAACAAACTATATATTTTAGATTCTTGAAGACTAAAAACGTCTCATTTACTGCTGGATAGGGTCAGGAAGGTCAAGCGGTCAAGCTATTCATGCCCGGAGCACTGGCATTTTGCGTTCCCTTACAGTGTCCCCCAGCTTTCCATAGTAGTAGACCGGAAATGGACTATTAAGAGTACTACTCGATAGAGACCGAATCAATAGTACTTGTTCGTCACCAAGCACACGCAGGAGGGAATCTCTAGAGAAATAGATCCTTCGCGACACCCGACAAAGGTCCGGGCAAGGCAAGGGACGCATGACCAAGCGCATGACTCCCGCTTGGACTCCCGGGTAACTAATTTCAGGATCGCACAACACCATATCGTGGCTCAGCTTAAAGCGCTTCATGTAGGCCCGCGTAGTTCGATCCTGTCCTGCTTCTACAATAATAGCTTCTGCATTGATCTTCCATGATGAAGATCTCAGATCCCGCTTGAAGTCGTCGGAAAGCAATGTGTCAGCCAAGGTGTCAGCTCGCGTCCGTCACGCAGACGGGAAAACAGAAACAAACAAGGACCCGCTCCTGCCAGTGTTGCCTTGTAGTAAGGCTTGTACGCGGCTGTACCACCTGAGATGCACCCCAACGGTCTTTCCCGCGAATATTGGTTCCGTCTACTATGACAACTGAATCCCAGTCTAGCAAACGGGAATCGAGCGCCCCATGCAACTCAGCGACCAGATCCGTCTTGTCTCTCGAGGTCCAACAGAGAGCGACCCGTTGCTCGGGACGATGGACTCATGACCCAAACTTATTCTGAAAAGCGGTTGAAAGGTACGTCGCATGTCGGTACTGATACGGTCACATAAGCCACGTATACCCAACATGAGGAACTTTTTCTGGCCACGCGATTTCCCCGCAGTTTCTTCGCCGTCGCGCGACTTAGCAATGGCGCCGGGATCCAGTGGACGGGCCATCACCACGAGCGTGTTTCCCACCGCTATCCCTTTCGGGCCCCATTTTTGTTTCTATCGGGTATCCGTAAATAATTGGCCAAAAGCTTGGGAACCTGTCCATTCTTTCCCCTCGTTGCATCACAAGTAACGATTTCGGCCGGCGCTGAATCTTGTGAGACCTGATGACCTTCTTAGACTCATGCACGTATTTCCTCACAGGACTTTCGCACCATGATCCGCTCTCGCGCAGATCGCAAACAGGGGATCCCGTAAAGAACATGGACACCTACACGCAAAGCGAGTGCGTCAGCTTGACTCTCAGTGCCATCCTCCAGTATTCAAGGTGCTGTTGATCAGACCTCTTGTTATATACCTTGGTTGTACCTCACCTGTCTCGGCTGACACTTTCCATCTCGGCTGACAACCTCGTTTCACTGGGCTCGGCCTTGGAACAGCTCTCGCTGGCGTTCTGGGTCCTTCGTTCTTACATCCGTATCTTCGAGTCCTCAATCCGTGATACGAGTTATCTCTCGCCGAGAGATGCCTGGACGCTACTGTGGTTGGTGCATCAATGCCGGCAAAAGACATTTTATGACCGGGCTGGTTGCCCTCTCTTTCAGTATGTCTCTGTTTCTTTCCCTCAGGCATACGTCCTGCTTGCTACTCGCAACAGAGCTACCCAGCGGGCACCTACCTGATTTTCTCCGTAGCGGAGACTGCGGGCCAGACCACTATCCGCTCGTTTTCGAGTGCCGCGTTCCCATTGTTTGCGATGCGAATGCCTACGTAGTGTCACGTGTGCGCCCAATCTCGGCTCGCACATTCGCACCTGGAGCTCGCTCGCGGCCTCCACTAATACCAAAGTCGCTAAGAGGAAAAGAGCGGACACTAATGAGAAGCTCGAGGTGAGGTAGTGGACGATGTAGAAGCCGCTCCTGTCACGACAATCCTATTGTGCCCAATAGCGGACCCTCACACCGTTCTGAAGGGACTAGGAGCTACCAGCGCGAGTAGTTGCTCCTCGACGTCACCAGCATCGAGCGAGTTCTTGCGCGGCTGTCATATAGTAGTACTTTCTCATATCGGTGAGCACTTCAATTGGTGAGGGACCCGGAAAAGGGACTGATCATGAGAACAATGAGAACACCAACACATTCATGAGGGAACCACTGCGATCACGGCATTTCCTAAACAAGAGCTCTCCGGCGACCGCAATTAACTATGTGGCAGGAGTTGCGTTGCCGCGGCTTTATGACTACTCGTCCAGACGCTGCGTAAAACATGTCTTATTGACTTAATCCGTCAAATATTTAGGCTTGGTGCAACCAACCAAAATATTAAATATACTAAAAATTTGGCGTACAAGGGAGCAAATCTCGATTCATAGTGTGGCGATCTGTTCCACACTTGTGGCGCGCCTTGTCTGCATCATCTAGTGTGATCATCGTCTGTGGCACATTCTTTTGTCCAAAATCTGTGGCACTCGGAAATGGAAGAAGTGCACTACATTGGTTGCCATGGAGAGAATACAGTGCTTTTGATGACCCATTACAATATATCACTGTAATCAATAAAGTTATTTCTGTGACTGCCTCGGCCCAAGTGTCGTACCCGCCGCCTGGATGCATGCGAGGAGGACCTGCACGGGAAAGCTGGGGAATTGATGACCGAAAGGACAAGGACTTTATGCCGAAGACTCGGGTGCTATCTCTCTCTGGCGTCCACTAGCAACACCAAGCAAGACCTTTACTTTCGAGCTTGTTGTAGAGCGCGAGGGCGCTGGTACGCTTCGGCACTACCAGGATCCGAGACTACCGTCCCTTGTCTTCGGTCTATTTACGGACTACAATAGTACCTCACCGGCCTCGCGACCCAAAAAGAGGCTGAGACCCATCCTCGATTCAAAAAAAATTTCGGTTACAATAAGGACCTTTGCAGTCCTTGTTACGATGTGATTTCGGCAGACAAAAGGCTTGGCTTTCGGAACAATGGTCGCAGTGAGGATCGAGCTTCTTCACGGGATTTCCCTCGAAGCGAAGAAACTGAATCGGTCTTACAGTGTGATCGCTCTATGTGCGATCACCAATCTCGGGGCCACATTGGGATACATGATTGTTCATCCCACCTATGTCCGAGCCATATGTGTCCCAGGGAACGCTCAAATAGACGAGAAGCGTGAGTCTGGGGACTCGGTGTAGTAAACTGAACGCGGGGCGCGGGGGAAGTCCTGACTCGGGAGAGTCTGTGAGACACAGACCACGATGCTCTGGTCGGATGTATTTTTCCGAGGAAGCGCCAATTAGCCACATCAAGCAGTACTCGACTCGGAACCGCGATATATATAAAAAGAACTGGGATTGAGTGGTTGGTGACCGGGGCTGATTCCAAACTTGGTAACCCCCGACCCACAATACCAACTTACATCTCTGATTGTCATTCGGTAGAATGCGCGCAGACTCGCCAAATGGCGTACAAGGCGTCCCAATGGTCCAATGGCGTGTCCCGAGCCTCAGCAAGCTTCTGGACGGGAGTTTATACCGCAGTTGTGCCCTTTCTGTAGCTAAGGACCGATCAGGACAAGACGAAAGAAGCCTACCACTGCAAGAAGCGCATCTGGTATAAACAGCACGTACAACTTGAATGGGCCTCATCAAAATCAACCCATCTTCACTCCCTTTGACCACCGGCGCAACTTGTCATGCTCGCTCTGTCATTTCTCCGGCTTCTCCTTTTAGCCACAGCGGGCCTGGCGGCACCTTCCCGCAGAGCGACAACTTCCTCTGTTCCTGCCTCTGTTCTGGCTCAACTTCTACCCCAAGGCCAGCAGCAGCTTGTTGCTCCGACCGACGCGCCAAGTTTTGTCACGTTAGGCGTCGGAAATCAGAACTATACCTGTTCGTCCTCAGGAAATTACACGTGAGTCGTGGTTGCCTTGTCCCAATGATAAACCTGAAAGACGCTGTTCTAGGTCTACCGGGGCCGTTGTCCAGGTGTTCGACGTAGCCCCCCTATTTCCTGGCTCTGAGTTCTCGAAAATTGAGGAGGACGCATTTGCTGCCTGGACGGCGGACCCGTGCGACAACCCCTATGAGCAGAACTTGGCCCAGGATTTCCAGGCCAAGTTTAACGTTTCAGTTTCTGGGCAACACTACTTCATTGCAAACCCCGATGGATCCCTGGCCCCCGTTTGGGACTTCAGAGCTGACGGACCGACCAAGGGCAACCCGGGCGCCATCGTTGTTGCGGCAGAAGCTGGGGATATCCCGTCACCAACTGGTCCTCCGAACGTTGACTGGGTGGAGCTGACAAACGTATCCGGCAAACTCGCGAGCACAGTCTTCCGTGTCAACACGGTAGCGGGAGACCCGCCCTCGTCGGTGAGTATTTTCTGATCTAGGATGGTAGTGTGCGACTAAACGTGGGTCTTTTAGTGTCAGCCTGGGTCACCCGACATTCAGGTCAAGTTTACCTGCAAGTATTGTAAGTGTCCACTGCCTAATGCTGAAATGGGTTTTTATTGTTTATCCATCCACGCCCCACAGTCCTCTATGGTAGTCAGGTCTGAATTTGGACGTCGTGTGGCAGCGCTACGTTTTTGTTTACATTCGCACTCACGCCAAGAGCGTTTTGCATTCCTCTCCCAGCATCCCCGGCTTTCGGTCAATGTGCACCGGAAATGGATTGTTAGGAGTGCTACTCGTTAGAGACTGGTATCTCCTTTAATAAATTGGTTGTCATTCATTCAAGTTACTCGTAGCAGCAAATCTCTTTCCGGAATTGAGACCCAGCGGTGCAGGCAGGGGAAGCGCGGTCCTGGTTCAAATTGTCCCTATCACCGCGTAGGGTCACATAGACATTTTCTGGAAACTTGATCGAACGGTTCAAGTTTCCAGAAAATGTCTATCACCAGCTTGATCACCAGCGTCAGACGTTCTTTTTTCTTTCTTTTTTTGATTAATATTTAGCGTCAGACGTTCCTCGGGAAGAAATCGTACCATTGTTCTAGGGGACGAAGACATAGATACAGGAATCAAAGACCCACAACACTCCCACAACCAAGCCCACAACCTTGAACGCCAGAGCTCCTCGCGCCAGAGATACCGGTGAAAACCGGGCCGTTATTGGCTCAGGCCGACTCAGACTCGCTTGGCAACTGCCAGTGGCGCCTGGCAGACGCACTGGCACCGTGACCGCACGCCGCGAGGGTAAAGTCGATCTAATTAGCGTGAGCTGACTTGTTATTGGTCCCCGATGTTATAGAATAATCGTGTTTGTTGCAATACACTGTGTTTACCGGGCCGTCCGTTACCTTGCTTGAACTTGACTTGAACGCTGGAAGGTCAATTATGACGGTGCTATATGATTAGTGGCTGTGATGGGACGGACCCCCCCGGGCACTGGCCTGCGGACCACAGATCACGTTTGTTACTGGCACCGCCTCTCTTAATATTCGCTCCAGGCCACCGTAAGCTACCTGGTGGATGGCAACGGTGTCACCGTGCACCGGGCCAAACAATCATCCGCTGCTTGAACTTGAAGGGTGCCTTTTTCCTGCTATTCAAGGAGCTAGATGTCCGTCGGGCCGCTTATGGGTTAGCTGGGGACTGCTGGGGGGCATTGTGATACTTCTCATGTCTGCAGTTCGGGTTCCTCAACGAATTTGAGGGAGCTGTGGGGAAGCGCGTGCCGAAACAGCAGACGGTATGTTGACACGCCTCTCCACGATCTTCCGGTATTACTACAACGAAGATCAGTTATTAAGGACAAAGCAGAGCTCGTGTTCTGATGATCGCGGACTCGAAAAATCCATAATATCTAGCATCGCACGTGGCACATGCCCCCACGTCGACGACGCTATACGCGACTCAGAAAAAGAGCTGGAATGGAAGACACTAGTGTACAGTAGCGCCAGAGGCGGCTTGAAACAGAACAAGCGCCTGCCAGTGCCGGGCCACCGCAGTGCCAGTGTACACTCTCATGTTCTCATGGGAAGTTGCAAGGATTCCTCTTGATGGAATAGTACGTTACTAGTAGGACCCCATTCGGGAGAACATCTAGTATTGTTACGCGCTGTATAATCGCAGAGGATGAGTTCACTCGCAGACCGACTAATCCAACTTAGCAACCGTCTAACCCCGACATTCAGATCAGGCAGGGCTGGAGAGACGCTGGGAAATGGATCGTTGTTGATTATGCGGTCACTGGTCTAGCGCAGCTGACAGATGACGAAATCTGTTGTCACGGTGCATGCATACCATTCGGGGGCTTGAAATAAGCATTAGAGGCAGCCACGGTACAGCACGGACGGCGGCGCGAGGCTATTGAGAGGTTGTTGAGTAACCTGGCCCTTGTCCAGTGCCAATTGCCAGTGCGCCCAGTTCGGCATGGGCAATGCCGAAGACCGTATCAACAACAACAACAACAAATGCCGAAGACTGCTGCTGTTGAATTCGACCTTGAATTCGACGATATTGAAACCTACTATCCACCTAAACTGGCAGCCGCGAAAGACCTATCCTCGATGGGAGAATATATGTATAATAGGGTGCTCTGCAGTCCTTGCTGCAGACTGTTTTTCGGAGCTCTTTCACCTTTGTTGAGCTCTAAATAGACTTTTACGTTTGCGATGTCATGCCGACAGCCAAGCCAAAAGTATCACGGTTCCTCGCAATGGTTCCCCGTATATGCAGACAACAGCTTCAGTCCCGAATAACCGCGGTGTTTTTCTCTTGAGGGCCGAAGCGCTGGATAGATTGGTATAACAATACGGTTGCCAGCAGTGCCCTCTTGCCAGTGGTTGGAATTACCGATCTCGCAAGTCACGAAGCTTCGTCGTGCAACAAATTTCACTGGCAACATACTCCGAGGGATCGCTCGGATCAAGCTCAGATGACTATACGTCATAACCTGGGTTCCCTCAACGCCTTGGTTTTTCTTCGCAATTTAACACGCAATTTATGCACAAGGAAATGGTTGCCGTTCATCATGGCTACACTCGAACCGAGATCAAGTGGGGGTCTCTTTTGAATCCATTTTTATATCCCAGCTCACAGGCCGTAGATCCAGACCGGTTGCAGCATGAACAGGCTGCAACTTCTCGACTACTGCACATATCGCTAGAGAAGCCCCCTGGTAATAAATTGCCAAGTAAATTGCAGAAATGTGAGATTAGGTGGTGGTTGGTGACAGGTCACCGGCGGCGAAACCTTGGCACGTCTAGTCCCCACTCACAGTGTGTTTGCGACTTTGTCCGTGCACAATGTACCGACCCTTTTTCTTTCTAAAAGCCCATGATAGTAAGTATTACGGGGCACATAACAGAGATGAAGCTATCCACAAAAATAGGTGGGTCCCCCGGGCCGGAAGAATGTACTGACTCAGGCTCATGCTCAGGCTAGTGACGACATTCGTTCGGGGTAAAATGAGTCGCCCAATGGTCTACGAGGTGCCGAGAACTTGAAGGTATCCTCGGCAACCCTCTCCTGTATGGGAGTTTGTACCGGAGTACCACGACAGTGCCGTTTCCATAGCTAAGGACTGAGACGAGCTATAAATAATACCTCAAGAAGCCTACCACTGCAGACGCGCATCTGCTATAAAAGCCACGTACAAAACTTGAAGTGGCCTTATTAAAACCAACTCCCTTTGACCACCGGTGCAACTTGTCATGCTCGCTCTGTCATTCCTTCCTCTTCTCCTACTAGCCACAGCGGGCCTGGCGGCACCTTCCCGCAGAGCTTCCTCTGTTCCTGCCTCTGTTCTTGCCCAGCTTCTACCCACAAACCAGCAGCAGCTTGTCGCACCGACCGACGCGCCGACCTTTGTCGCGTTAATCACCGGATTTCAGAATTTTACCTGTTCACGGGAGGGAACCTGGGCGTGAGTCGTGGTTATCTTGTCGTTTGTTGCAACGACAAACCTGAAAGATGTTGGGTAGGTCTTCCGGGTTCGCTGGCCAGATGTTCGACATATCTGGCCTCTTTCCTGGATCCGAGTTCTCGCAAATTCAAAACGATGCGCATACCGACTGGGTTAACCAACCCGGCCCGAGCACCGACCCCTTTGATCCGGGTTTTGCCCAGCAAGTCGAGGACAAATATAAGATTCCACTTTCTGGCCAACACTACTTTGTCGGCCCTTTTGGTGCTTTAAGCCCAGTATTCGACTTCAGAAATAACGGGCCGACCGCAGGAAACCCGGATGCCATCGTTGGTGCGGATGTAACTGGACATATTACGGCACCAACTGGCCGTCCAGACACCGACTGGCAGGCGATGAACGGCGTGTCCGGCAAATTCGCGAGCACAATATTCCGTGTCTCGACAAAAGGGGGAGAGCAAATTTTGACCAGCGATGTAAGCACTTGCCGATCTGCAAAGATGGCGCGACTGAATGTGGATCTTCCAGTGCGAGCCCAACACTCCCGATGATCAGGCCAAGTTTACTGCACAGCTTTGTGAGTGTCCAGCCTCTGGTACAGAAATGGACGCTGACTAGCTTGTATGTCAATTTATCCACGCTTCGTAGTTTTCTATGGTAGCAAACTCTGAATCTGGACGTTGTGCCACATATTCGTTCACATTTCCATTCATTCCCGGAGCATTTTGCGTCCCCTTCCAGTGTCCCCCCCGGCTTTAGATAGTAGACCGGAAATGGACGATTAAGAGTACTACTCGATAGAGACTGGTATTCTCAATAAATAGTAGTTGTTCGTCACCAAGCACCAAGCACTATGCGAGAGAGGATCTCTAGAGAAATAGGTCCTTCGCCACACCCGGGCAAGGGACGCATGACCCCCGGGTAACTAATTTCAGGATCGCACAACACCATATCGTGGCTCAGCTTAAAGCGCTTCATGTAGGCCCGCCTAGGTACTCGTAGCCCGATCTTGTCCAGCTTCTTTACAATAATAGCTTCTGCATTGATCTTCCACGACGAAACGGTTTTGGGGGACCCTTGACCACTACAACAAGGGCGTTAAATTGTTTCTCCCTTCCAGCCACGGGAATAGACAGCGGAAATAGTATATCGTATTTGCTCTACTCCACACTGCAGATTAGTCAATAAATCCCCTCACGCCGATTTGATCGACAGTGTGGTGGCCCATAGTACGTCTGCAATGCCAAGCCGTGCGTTCTTCTTATGAATTCTATTTACTGAGGGGTCCGCGATCCTCAAACCACGAGTTCCGCCTTGTCCTCAAACGTCTCTGATTTCCCTCGTAGACTGGACCTTAGTCATTCGCTGCAGAACAATGATAGCAAGAGTGATAGAGGTGAGGGCATAAACGTAGAATGTTGCAAAATATTGTAATGAGAGGGTTGATACCCTGAAGTGGGAGCGACGGGAGTCTGACGGATGTCCCATGTGTGCTGTGGAGCTGCGTGCGAGCTGGTAAGGGGAGCCGGCACCGGTGCTGCGCTACGCTTGCCTACACTTGTCAGAGTCGTTGGTGGAGTCAACATCCGGGGTGAGAAGCACGGAACCGCTGATAGTGGCACGGAGAAACTGATTCTATGGCCACATGCCCCGCGTGCGTAAGTCACAGGGTGCAGTGAAGAGGGAGCCAACAGTTGCCGACTGGAGGGCGGGCCGCCCGAACTCAGAAAGTCTGTGACGCGTGATGCGTGACAGTTTGTCCTATCTCCACCTCTCTGACTCTGTGGATTACTGGCACTTTGCAAACAGCTTCGTCTCACCTTCCTTTTCCGATACCAGTGAAGCCCTACACAATTTGATGCAGGAGTTGATGGCGTATTGGGCCCCCGGAAACGGCCTACATTGAGTGCTGCTACTTAATTTCTCCGGAAAAAGGGCTAAGTTGACATAATCGTCGACCCAGTAGTACACACCCCCTGCCCTCGTGCATGGGTCGATCCGACTCGATCGTCTACGGGTCCACGCCCACGCCGTCACAGACAACCTCGGATATACTGATGCTCCTTTCCCAAGGTGAGGAAGTATCCAACCCATAGTTTCTAGACACGCCAACGCAATCTACGGCGCAAGATACCTAAGGAGTGATGGTCACAGACATCGTCGGTGACGATAGACCCACGGCACCTCCAGACGTGGACATAAGTGAACGCGGCGTCACCATATGACATCCGCATACACGCTATGAGGCCGCCAATCTCCCTCGTAGCTCGGGCTCTCGAGAATGCTATCGACCGTGAACTCGGCGATAAGGCGAGCGAAAACATGCAAGCGGTGCTGGGAGCTAGAAAGTGAGGGATTGATTTCGCCACCGCTCATCCGGTCGCAGTGTAGAAGCTGCGTCCCTTACTGATTCTCCAATTGTGTTGTAGCTGTTGATGTGAGAAACCCTTGGCCACCTTCAAGTCGTGTATTATCTACAGGATGGCACATGATATATGATATATCATGCTTTGCATCCACGCCACGAACAAGTTCTACCTCGTTCGGGTCACTCTGTTGCGTTTTCTAGGGCACGTGCGTATCTTTCGGCAGTGGCCGAACATTCATTCGTGCTGTTAGGAGCTAGGAGCAGCACGGAGAACACTCTTTATCCACATCATCATCGTCGATGGGTTCTCATTCTCACAGGCATGTCCTTTTTGCAATATTTTCGGACCGATTGACTGAGTTTTCGCCCAATCTTTTATGACTAGCTGTCGCATACCCTCGCTGCGGAGTGGTTCATCCTCAGGCGACACTGGCACTTCACATAGCTCTCGCAAGGGCACGACAACGAGGAAGATCGCCCACAATCGCCGTAATAAACGAGGGATAGTATGGGCTCAATGTGCGTGTTCTAACCTGCACGACGACCGGTACAAGCACTGACTTGTGTCACATGATAGGCAAGAGTCACGAACATACAACGACGATACACACGCTCCCAGATGATATCTTGTTCGAAATTTTTGACTCATATCAAATGTGTTTATTTGACCATTTCGGTTTCGACTCATGGAACTGGCATGAACTGGTCTGGGTATGTCAAAGATGGCGACGGATCATATTTTCATACACACGCCGTCTTAACGTCCAATTTTACTGCTTCGCCGGAACTCCTGTCAGGAGGATACTTGGTCTCTGGCCTGCCTGTCTTCTCGCCCTCGACTACGCCAATGGCGTGAGCCTTTCCCCTGATGACGAAGATGGCATCTATGCTGCACTCGAGCATCCGAATCATGTGTGCCGTGTCAGGCTTTATTTATCGAGCACCCTGTTGGGAAAGATGACCACTGCGATGCAGAAGCCATTTCCGGCATTGACGAGTCTTTCCCTGTTCCCGTGTGATGGAGATCTACTGGCCCTTCCCGATGGATTCTTAGCTGGATCTGCCCCATGTTTACGGGAACTCGTTCTCCACGACATTCCCTTCCCGGCATTACCAACCCTTCTTTCCTCAGCAAGCGACCTTGTTGACCTCCAGCTCCTCGACTTAACCGAGGCCAGTTACATTTCTCTGGGGGCATTGGTTACGTGTCTTGCCGTTTTGCCCAAGCTCAACCGTCTTTCCATTGAACTCCAACGGCCTACTTCCCGTCCTGATCGAATACTTCTTCCGGGAACACGGGTCGTTCTTCCCTGTATCCGGGTGATTGAATTCAGAGGGCCGAGTATGTATTTGGAGGACCTTGTGGCCGGAATCGACGCTCCTCACCTCGTCCACTTTCCGATACATTACGTCGATCAGCTTGACTGCCAATTTCAAGTTCCGCAACTTTCCAAGTTCATCGGTCTCTTAAATCTCAAGATGTTCCAGTTTGAGAATGCGGTGGTTTATTTTCGACATGAACGCTATGTGGTCTTCGCTTTCCGTCATGAAAAACACAAACTACAATTTGGTCCCTTTCTACTCGACGATTCCCTTTCTATTTCCATCTCAAGTAAAGGGATAGACCAGCAAGTGTCGCGCATAACTCAGGTGCTCAGCCAAACTTCCGCCATGCTGGCAGGTGTCACCCATCTAGAGATCCAGGCGGGCAATCTAGAATCAAATTGGCAACGTGGTACAGACGAAATCGCGTGGCTGGATTTCCTCCGCCCATTTACGGCTGTGAAGACGCTGCGCATATCTGGGGTGTTGGCTGGGAGCGTTGCGCTTGCACTCGAAGGTATAGCTGCGGAGATGGACATTCAACTGTTGCCTTAGATTTGGGGACCAACCGGTAACATCGGCTGAGGCTCCTCACGGTTCGCCGCCCCCTAACCACGTTGGTAAGCCGAAGGATTTGATGAAGGATTCCGAGTCGAGTTGGCGAGTAGGAGTAACTGTAGTCCCATATCAGCCATGTTGCCATCGAGGATGGCGGAGAGCCCTGGCTCAATTGCGTGCGTGCCAGTCCAGTATTGACACAAATTCGTCGTTCTTGTTCCCAACCTGCTTTCAGGGGCCCTCGACACGCGCAGGACCATGAGTTAGTGGTGTTAGTTTCCCATGTCAGTACGACATGACACTGCTTCCTCTCCAACTGCCCTGTGTTTGGATGGCTCAATCGCCGAAAGTGCGGACCGTGGTCAGGAGTACAATACTGTGCCGTCGCCGGCGTTGCATTGATGAGGCTGGCAATTGTTACGCACAATTTAATCGGCCGGTTCCGAGCCTTTGCTTGGGCTTTTTCACCCCACAATGGGTCCGAAAGTGACTTGCAATTTTTTATTGATAGTATTAGTAACTGTTAGACGTTACGATTGAACGTTGACGTTGAAGCTAGTTGAAACGTTGAAGACCTTGAAGCTTGAAGCTTGAAGAACTGTTTCAATCCGATATAGTACTCAATGCATTCGTCAGGAGCTCTCGGCGTAGACCGGTGACCGCTCGCTCTATGGGGGTGCCGGCTGCGCTCCTCTCGGCGCCCGCAGAGGCGGAGCCGGAGTGTGGCGGATGGCAGGGTTGGCTCAGACAGGGGCCGCTTCTCTACCGTGACCTCACCTACATCATAAATGGGCACTCACAGGTGTGCACCATCTTCGTCTGGCGCATTTCTGAACTAATTGACCAAATACTCACTGCCAATCATTCTTGATTAGTGATCATTCGCTGAATGATTCAACATCCTCTCGAGCCACTTCACATGGTTCTCGTGAAGGCTTGGATCCTCAAAGTCAACCGAACGTACAAGGGGAAGTACGGGCTCAAGGTACATTTCAAACTTGAACATCCATTTTGTGACTGCGACAAGTATAACGACTTGCATGGCTTAGACAACTTGAAGAGTCACGAACATGCAATGACGATTGACACCCTCTCAAACAATATTTTGCTTGACATATTTGACTCCTATAAAGCTGACAAACTTGAGTACCAACGCTGTCCCTGATCATGGAAATGGGATAGACTAGTACATGTTTGCCGATGATGGTGACAAATCGTATTTGCATCACCAAAACGTCTCGATATCCAACTTAATTGCACATCTGGAACTCCTGTCAGGAGTCATCTGAATTACTGGCCAGCCCTTCCTATCGTCACCGATTATAATACCTTTCACAAGAGCCTTTCTTGTAGCGACTCGGACAAAGATAATCTCCTTGCTGCACTTGAACACCCCAATCATGTGTGCATTCTTGACCTTGGTGTAATGACTACACATTTGGGAAAGCTGGTGGCCACGGCCCTGCAGCAGTCATATCCAGCTTTGACACATCTCACACTCAAATCAGATCAGAGTCTCGATGTGCCGGTCATTCCTGGTGGATTCTTGGGTGGATCTGCGTCATGTTTACAAGAACTCTCGTTAGTACTAGCTATTGGCACGGGTTTACCCGCGTAAATCACGCGGGTTTTTGTATCCAGCGTGTAGTGCTTGACAGTGCGGTCCAGGGGCACTTTTTTTTGTGGAATTTGGTGGAGAAATGGCTCAGCTACAGCCTCAACAAGTTTGAAGCCTGTAGCACCAAAACTGATGTCACAGTGTGACAAGAAGCGAGCCCGGGTAAAAAAAACCCGTGACCCTCATCATGTCACGGGTTTTTTTTACCCGGGCTCGCTTCTTGTCACACTGTGACATCAGTTTTGGTGCTACAGGCTTCAAACTTGTTGAGGCTGTAGCTGAGCCATTTCTCCACCAAATTCCACAAAAAAAAGTGCCCCTGGACCGCACTGTCAAGCACTACACGCTGGATACAAAAACCCGCGTGATTTACGCGGGTAAACCCGTGCCAATCACTATGCAGCCATTCCCTTTCCAGAATTACCAACCCTTCTTTTGTCGGCCAGTCACCTTGTCGAGTGTTGCGCAGCAAAGCACGCAGCTAACAGGAATGGAGTTCTCACCTTTTAGTAGGAGAGGGACTGTAGAGTGGAGTGTATGCACAAGTGGGAGTGAGAGTGAATAGTGTCTGTATTCGCCTCCCTCTACATAGGAGGGTATTTATGCTCTATGGTCCTACCCTGTCCAAATGCGTAAAAGTGATGAGTATCACTGTCCACAATATCGCGTTTTTACACACGCCTGATGTAAACTTCCACTTCAAGATAGGCATAGGGCTTCTCTCACTCAGTGGGCGTATTGCGCCCATTGTAGTACGTATCCTAACTACCGTAATAGGTAACCGTACTTTGGTAATGTCGTAACTGCTATAGATAAGCCCTTACGTACTTATCACGTTCCAACACTCCCCCTTGCTTAGTGCAGCTATTAAAGCGTGTCTAAGCAATAACAGTGTCTACTCAAGACATTCAGAATGAGCAATGAGGCGAGGAAGCCTCGATTCTTAAATGTCTGAGGGTTGCGTAGGAGTCGGTGAGAGAACCTGTCTCTAACACGTCTCATCACGCTGTGAATGGCTATCATCAATGACATTTTCCAACTTGGCGTGTCATATGTGATGTTACGTCCCCTTCAGGGAGTGGACATGTGAACTCCCCTCTGGTTGTTCAATGAGAAGGCTTTAGAGTCAGCTTGTGGAAGCGACATCGCACCATGTCTTAAGAGAGTAAGGTGATTCTGTCCTGTTTCATCAGGAGACAGTTGCTCGTGATGCTCTCCTTTGCGAACATAAAGAAACATATGTTCAGCGTAAAGAAGAAACAATGGACATGGGAGTACAAAAGCTCCTTCACACTCTCCCTATGACTAGGCATGCTCTAGGCGAGCGATGGCGAGCCAAACTCTAGCCCTAGCTGTTCCCTGAATTTAAGGAACTTTATGCGACCCAAATTCTTAGTGAAAAGATCGGCGGGGTTCTCAGCTCCTTCAATGAAGAATAATTCTATCTTCTTTTCACAAATCACATCACGTATGTAATGGTGACGTAGATCAATATGTTTGATTTGTTTTTCCTGAACAGGATTAGAAGATAGAAATATGGAGCCTTGATTATCTCCACATAATGGAATTGGTCCAAGATCTATTCCAAGCTCACTAAAAAGTGAGCGAATCCAGACCAGTTGTCTGCTTGTATCACACAGCAACATGTATTCTGCTTCAGTGGATGAGAGCGCAATAGATTTCTGCGCTCTAGAATTCCAACAGAACACTCCATTAGCCATCTTTACTAAGTAGCCCGTAGTGGACTTTCTTGTGATTGGGTCAGAAGCCCAATCAGAGTCTGCATATGCTATTATACCTCCATCGCTTTTGCCATCAAAGACTAAAGCATAGTTTGAGGTACCAATTAGGTAGCGGCATATATACTGCACACACTTCATATGGTCCTCAGACGGATTGGCAGCAAACTGCACCATTTTAGTAACAGCATAGGCAATATCGGGTCGCGTACCAATCATTATATATAGGAGTGATCCTATAACTTGTTGGTATGACGCATGGAGCTCTGGGGTGGCAGTACCCTTATTAGGCATTGGATGATACCCTTCTGGTAGTGGGGTAGGTACTGATTTGGCGTTAATCAGGTTAAAACGCTGCAGCACTTTCTGAAGGTAATCCATTTGATCTATTAGGATTCTACCTTTAGAACATAATATGCGCATGCGTAGAAACTCTTTGGTATCACCAAGGTCTCTGCATTCCCATATCTCCATAAAGCGCTTCTTCAGGGATGCTATGTCCTTCTTATTTTTGCCAAGAAAGAGAACGTCATCGACATAAACAATAACTACGATTGTTTTGTCCTCATTCACAAACAGACCTGAGTCTGATTGAAGTTGTTTGCAGCCAATGGTGCTCATGGACTTATCCAGCACTCTCCACCAAGCAAGTGCAGCTTGTTTGAGTCCGTAAATAGCCTTCCGTAGGCGCATGACTTTATTTTGTTGGCTAGGGTCTTTAAACCCTTCAGGTTGTTCCATGTAGAGTTCCTCATTGAGGTCTCCATATAGGAAAGCAGTTTTGACGTCAAGTCCAGAGATGTGCCAATCCTTCAGCGCTACAAGCGCGAGCATCATCCAGACAGTCTCAAACCATACCACTGGCAAGAATATTTTGTCATAATCTATGCCTTCAACCTGTGAAAACCCTTTGGCAACTAGCCTGGCTTTCTTATGGCCATCTGACTTTAAGTCAAATACCCATCTATTCTTGATCACCCTTCTGCCTTTCGGTGGGTTAACAAGATCATAGACTTTGCGCTTACGAAGAGAATCGAGCTCTTCATTACACGCATTACGCCACTCCCCCTGGAGTCCACTTGGCAATTTCTGAATGTCCTTATAGGTCCATTCACGAATATTAGAGGTATCAGGTGATTCTAGATCTATTGGTGAAACTGCTTTGGCAAGCAGAAGATCTAGAAATTTGACTCCCCCTTCCTGAGCAAGGCAGATCAGAAGTTGCTGATCGACTTCATCTGAATCATGTGGATTATCACTCTGTGCATCTGGAGGATCTAGATCAGCTTGTTCAGGATCATCACCTGAGACCGTCTGATCTTGACGCTGACACTGCTGGGAGCTACCCGGCTGCGGCGCTGTCATTTGTCGCCATGTGCAAGTCTGCGCAATGTCTCGAATAATCGTAGTAGGAGGCCTTTCTCCATAGACATTTTCAGGACGAGTAACTGGTTTCCTTATATGCCCTGATCTCCTAGGTTCACTAGGACCAGGTACTGGATCTGGGGGTAAAGGCGGAGGTAGCGGTCCTAATATCCCTCTAGTATGAGTACGTGGAGGGGGTCCAGCGGCCGGCTGGGGAGCGCTTCTCCCTTTTACAATAGGAGGCTCAGGTGGTGGGTCATCATCACCGGGAGTGGTATTGTCTTTAGACAGCTCATTAGGAACTGTATCATCTAACTGAGTTACACCACGGGGTTTACTCCTAGTACTGTCACTTGGACATCTAGGAAATAATGCTTCATCAAAGAGTGCCTTGTCTGAATAGAACAAGGTATTTGGTGTGCGCATGAAGACATCAGCCTTCATTCCAGCTCCTCTTCTGAGGTAGATCATTAACTTGCTCTTGGGAGAAAGTTTATTAACCCGGCGAGCTTCTGGAATATATACATAAGCGCCACATCCAAATACTCTAAGATGCGCTATGTCTGGGATCTCATTGTGTAATAGTTTGTAAGGAGTCTGCCATTGAAGGCGACTTATGGGGGTTCTATTATAACAATGTGCAGCATGTTGTACTGCAAATTCCCACCAGCTCTGTGGTAAACAAGCATCAAGGCGCATAGCCTGAGCTTTGTCCATTATAGTGCGCATAAAGCGCTCAGCGCGCCCATTTTGCTGTGGCATATGTGGCGCAGACTGTAGCACTGTAATGCTGGCATCCTTAAGCTGCTTTAGGAAAGCATCCGATTTATATTCTCTGCCAGCATCGGACATCCATTCTTTTATGGTAGCGTTAAATTGATTTTTTATTAACGCAAGCCACTGCTTTATAGTGTTGGGGAAGTTTGGTTTGGTTTGGTTTGGGCCAGTTTTGGCCAAACTGGAAACCGAACCATTTAATTTTCACCAAACCGAACCCAAACCGAACCCAAACCGCTCCAAACCATTCCAAACCATTCCAAACCATTTCAAACCAATTAAAAAAAGTTATTTTAAATTGCCTCTTAATCGGTTTGGTTCAGTTCAAACCGAGTTTAAACCGAGTTTAAACCAGTTAAGACCTGGTTTAAACTTAATTTGACACCAAAAACATGAAATATTTTTAATAATAATAAATTTAACCATTTATTTTGGTTCAAACTCAGTCAAACTTGGTTTAAATTTGGTTTGAACTCAGTTTGAACCAAACCAAACCATTTAAGGACAAAATATAAAATAATTTTTAATAATTTTTCTTAATCAGTTTGGAATGGTTTGGGAATGGTTTGGGGGTCCCAAACCCCAAACCAAACCATTCAGTTTATTTTCAGAATTTTCCAAACCCAAACTGATTAAATGGTTTGGGTTCGGTTCAAACCGAGTTTGGATCGGTCTGAGACCAAACTTCCCCAACACTACTGCTTTAGAGCAGTAATAGCAGAGGCTTTATCCTGTAAAAGGGTGATCCATGCAAATGAAGTATAATCGTCAAAGAAGACGATAAAGTACTTATATTTATGATATGACGGTATAGGGAAGCTTTTCAAGTCGGAGTGTATTCGACTGAAAGAGGCTTTAGCCCTAGTATCGGACTTAGGGTGTGAGGCAGCAGGCATTTTTCCTTGCGCACATCCAGGACATAATACATCAGAGGTGGGAATTACTATCCCATCTGGAAAGCCCTTAGTGTGATCCTTAGCTCGTCTTAGAACCTCTTTAGATGGGTGACCGAGGCGACAATGCATAAGGTCATAGTCTACATTTAATAATGCAGACTGGTTCGCAATTAGCGACTCAGTTAGAGTTGATATAGAGGCATCTAGCCAATATAACTGTTGTCCATGAATAAGGGGTTTACATTGGACAATTTTTTTGTTTTTACGTAGTAAGTTAATATGCTGCAAATTCCCCATAACGCGCAAACCTTGCTGTAGAAAAACTCCCATAGATAGAAGACACGTGCTCATAGAAGGAATGTATAGAACCAGATTTACCCGAGTAATTATGAGTTTATCTGCGACATAATGTTCTAGCAAGACGGTTCCAGTTCCTTCAACATATAGCATGTGGGCAGCAGTCTTTGCAGGAATTCTATCAGACTTAGCCGTTGGCTGATACTCGATGAAGTCACTAAGATTATTAGTGAAATGTGCTGATGCTCCTGAATCAAGGAGCCACATATTTTTAGTGCGCTTTAAGCACTCTGCGCATTGACTGAAGTACTCATTATGCTCACACTGAAGAGAATCAAGAAGAGCACTGCTAATATTGTACATATCAGGCAACTTCTGTACTACTACATGCGATTCGTGTCCGTTACTATCACAACTGCCATCCTCAATGCTTCTTGGGGGCAGGGCTAATGCTGTAATGTTATCAGCATGTAATGCGCAAAGTGAAGAAAAAGTGTACTTCTCTTCATTGTCGGTTCCCCAATTAAGGGAAACATCATCTGGTCTGGTCAGATAAGACTCCGGCGTCCTCGCACGAGAAGCTCCTGGTGAAACCAGGGTGCCAAAGTCCGGATGCGTCGGCAAGTTGTGGTCTGCCAGCCACTGTTGGTTACTGCGCCAAATATGGTAGATTTGCTCGTTAGAGCATGATCGACCGAAACGGGTTATGCCGGTAGTAGCCCACCTGACTGTTGCTTCAACAATTGAAGCTGGATTGACGTAAGTGGGCGTGGGGGCTCGGTTTTCTTTATCAGAATCCGATTCAGATTCCGAAGTGGAATCCCCATCGCTTATTGTCAGATCCGATAAGTCAAGTTGAAGTGCATTAGAGCACTCACCGAATATCTCCGTGTCATCTAATCCATCCGTATTCATGATTGGTTGTGCGCTGCCCAAAGGCTGCTGCGACATGTCAATATCGACGTCGGAGTCATACTCCTCGTCCATGAACCGATTAATGCGTGGATGCATGACCTCATCAATATCAGCAAAGCGCTGCTCAAGCGTCTTTGCGGTCTGGACTGTAGCTGGTACATCCAGCCGCTCAGCGAGCGACATTGCCTTATTGACGGAGGGGAAGAAGCCAGGACTCCTCTGAGGCGAGGAAGACTCGACTTCTGTGTGTGTGGAGACACCAGATGACCCAATATGAGTCACCTTGTGGGTAGTAGGTGGGGCTAGTGCGGCGACAGAAGCAACATGAGAGTGCTGAGGTGCACGTGCAGGTGCCTTGCCTTTGCCTTTGCCTTTGCCTCTTCCAGACCCGCGTCCTCCACACTGCCTGAAAGGCTGCTGCTGGTTGGACGGGCCGGGAGCGCTAGGCTGCTGCTGCTGTGAACCTTGCTTTGAGAAGCGAGGGTCCACACGCTTCTGCTTAACGGCAGAAATTTTCTGCGCGTTATGAGCGGCCTTATGCTGTCCGCGATTCATTTCAGTTTCATATTGGCTTTCAACACAAGCCGAAACTGTTTTGAATTTGAGGTCTGCAACAGGAAGATTGTTGCACATAATGGGAATAAGGTGCTCCCATTTCTGGGGCAGAGCAGACATGGCAATAAGAGCCTGCAGCTGAGGCTTGATGGCAAGGGTAGTGGCAGCGGCACCAGTGCCGACATTAACGTTCCCAAGATGAGAGAAGGCCGCAGCCATCTTTTCGAACTGGGGAGCAGGGTGCTGGTTCGTATTGAAACGAATCGAGATGGCTTCCTTAAAGTCTTTGTAGATGCGGGGCATAGATACCGCACTGTACCGGTCTTTCACCAAAGTCCAGAGCACCAACGAGGTAGCTCCAGTGACTGCCTGCTGAACAGCAGGGGAAAGGCGAAGGGTAAGGTTACCCCTGGCCATCTCATCGTTCCTATTCCACGCTGCGCGATCAGCAACGTCTGCAGCAGCGGGTTGGACGATGGTTCCAGCAACAAAGCCCTACAGCCCTTGGGACATAAAAAACACGGTCATCTGTTGAGACCAAGTGGGCCAGTTAGAACCGTCAAAGACAGGGACAAGTTGAGTGAGTTGAGTAGTGATTGAAAGTCCGGTCCGGTCCGGTTTTTTTGCCTAATTTGGAAAGACCGGGACCGGAACCGATCCATCGGTTCATCCCCGAGGCCCAAAACCGGACCGAGCCGACAGGAGTCGGTCCCACCCGGTTGCCGGATTCTCAAAAGACCGGTCCTCACAGTCTAAACCGGCTCATCCAGGGTCGGTTGCAACTGGCCAAAGACCGACTGCAACCTGTAAATATATGTATTCAACAGTACTACAGGTAGTTACAAGTTGTCTACTACAGTACTCTATGGATGTAATACTATGGTCCTCGTCACCAAGAGGACATCGTGAACGCGTCGTGGTAGCCGTCGCGTCATCGATGAGTCATCGTGGTCGTCATCGATGTGTCGATGTTGTGTGGTCGTCGTGCCAGTGGTTGTCGATGTGTTGATGTTGCGGCCAAAGTCGCAGTGTTGCGTGTCGTCGTCGTGGATCGTGGTTATCGATCCATGGTTGTTGCGGCCGTCGTTGTAATTGTTGATGTGTTGAGGTTGCGGCTGTCATCGTGTCGTCATTGTGGCTGTCGTCATCGTGGTTGTCGATGTGTTGCTGTTGCGGCCGATCGTCGTCGATTCGTTGATGTTGCGGCTGGGGAAGTGTGCAAGATACCACGACTGCGAGCGACTGCGAGGTGGTGAGGATAACCATAAGGAAGGACAGGAGTAACCACCTACGTCATGCCCAAGCCAGAGGAGACACCGAAAACTTGATTGAGTGGGACGTTGTTCGGAGCAAGCCAACAAATCCACGAGAACATGGAGAGGGCCTGGAAGAGGTAACCGGGGAGGAAGAAGAAAAAGAAGGCGCCGGTAAAGACAAACATAAAGTAACGAAAGCGACTGATCCCTGAGTTCTCGTCCTCTTCGGCATGGAAGGTATTTAGCAATGTACATGTCATAAGGTTCTGCGGCCACACCATGCTCACGGGCCATACCAAGAACCTCCTGCAGAGGCCGGCGAGGCCGAAACCAGTCAACTGGGTAGCCAGCAGTAGAACAAGACTGAACCAAAAGCCAAGATGTAGCTGATAGTAAACTTCGGCGACGACGATCGCGTTGAGAGTGTATGCAGGGCCGACGGATACATCGGTCATGATAAAGACAAGAACGTGCTCCTTGATATTCCACGGACAAGGGTGGCTGTCGATGTGTCGGCATCTTGGTCGTCGCTGTGGTCGTCGACGTGTTGTGGGTGCAGCTGTGGTCGTGATTGTCGATGCGGTGTTGATGGTCGTGGTCGTTGGTGATGGCGCGGTTGTTGTTTTTGAGGTTGTTGTTGTTGTGGCTGGTCCGAGGCATTGACATCGGCGTCGCTGCAGTCGGCCCGGGTGTCGAAATGGCGGTCGTAGTTCACATTTGGTCGTCGTTATCGTCGTTGGGGTTGTCGCGTTATCGGATGGTCGTCGTGGCTGTAAAGACCGGTTAGGACCGGTCCCAACCGGCCCTGTGGCGGTTCACCCACTTGCCAGATTTGGATGAACCGCAACCGGTAAAATCCTCAGGCCCGATGAACCGCAACCGAAGGTCCGGTTGCCATCGGTTGCAGTCCGGTCCGGTCCCGGTTTTTTTCCGGTTCATGAGACTGGACTTTCAAACACTAGAGTTGAGAGGACATGGTAGATCTGTTGGCTTTTGAGAACGTCAGCATTGCGTTATGATAATAACAATACTGAGTGAATCAAAAAGAAAGCCAACACTGGCACAGCAATTACTGCCATACATCGACGTGACTTCAGCCAGTACTAGGCTGTTTCGGACTAATGGGCAACACCCATGTGAGCACTAGAATATCTAATGCCCAACGCCCGACTATCCTGCTCAACGTCACCCCAAGGTTATGCTACTCGACACTCCAATTTTCATTAGAGCCGCAGTAGCGCCTTGTTTAGTTAGGCGATAGGCCAAGTCTATGTACTCCTCAAGAGTACAAATACTGGGTTGGCATGAACCAGGGAGCCTCTGTCTGTCTAGTGTCCTACAACCGCACAAGAGCCTCTTTTCAAAGGTGTCATTGTGGTGGATGGTGACGACAGTGCAACTCTGTCAAAGAGTGCGACGGCAAACCCTGTACCAGGGCCCATAACCTGTTGCGCAGCAAAGCACGCAGCTAACAGGAATGGAGTTCTCACCTTTTAGTAGGAGAGGGACTGTAGAGTGGAGTGTATGCGCAAGTGGGAGTGAGAGTGAATAGTGTCTGTATTCGCCTCCCTCTACATAGGAGGGTATTTATGCTCTATGGTCCTACCCTGTCCAAATGCATAAAAGTGATGAGTATCACTGTCCACAATATCGCGTTTTTACACACGCCTGATGTAAACTTCCACTTCAAGATAGGCATAGGGCTTCTCTCACTCAGTGGGCATATTGCGCCCATTGTAGTATGTATCCTAACTACCGTAATAGGTAACCGTACTTTGGTAATGTCGTAACTGCTATAGATAAGCCCTTACGTACTTATCACGTTCCAACATCGAGCTCTGCCTGGACAACATACCTAAGACCGGTTACATTTCACCTGAGGCAATGGTTGTAGGTCTGGCTGCATTGACCAGTCTCCAATCTCTTTCCATCAGCCCGGGGTTCTGATTGACGAAGTCCCATCCTGGTCAAACAAGTCTGCCTCCCAGAATGTGGACTGTCCTTCCCTCTCTCACGTCATTTGACTTCCAAGGTGTCAGCGGTTATTTGGAGGATCTTTTGGCCCAAATCAACTGCCCTCCAATCAACACAATTGACATATGTTACCTACATCGGCCTGTTGGCTTTCGAGTTGCCCAACTCTTCAAGTTCATCAATTGCTCAGAAGTCCCCAAGCTAACCCAGTTCAGATGTTTAGATATCCGCTTTCGCTACGGTGGCAACATTGGCCTTGACATTTGGCACGCACTCCACGATTATACCGCTCACATCCAGGTGTCATTCCTTGGAAAATGGGGAGTCTCAGAGGTGATTCAGATGTTTGGTCAGCTCTCCACTGGCACTAACCTCTCGGACGTGCACCACCTCTCCATTGAATATGACAGAGATAATCCAAGAATTGACCACGATGATTGGGTGCAATTCCTTCAACCATTCACTGCTGTATGGACATTGCACTTGGAAGCCAAGCATGGGGGATACAACACATCTATTGGACACACCAGTGAGACATTTGCCGATGTGTTGCCAGCCCTTGGCTTGTTCTACACAGGCTGCCCACAGGTGGTATTCTTCGAGCAATTTATTGCAGCTTGTGAGCGCTCTGGTAGACCTGTAACTGTTGTCAGGAAACTAGATGGGTTCTATGATGGACTTGACCTGTACCTGAACGAACAGGATAAAGTGCCATACGAGTGGGATTGATAGTACGTGTAGGCGAGAAAAAGAAGTATTTCTGTTCTACACTGCATACTGTTAGTACTGTATAACAAATTGCACTTTCGTCTGAACGTAATGTTGTATCTCATTGTGGATGGATTCAACGAGGAGCACAGAGTCTACAAGAGTAGCATGGTGAAACTGATTCAATGGCCTGGGCTACATGCTCCGCATGCATCAGAACCCCAATATAGTGCCTGTGCATGGAAAAGTGGGAAAGAGTTATTGTCATAGTTCACTCTGAACTGGTCCGCTCATAGCTGCTGCTGTTGTTGAGCAACGAGCAACATGGCTTGATGACAGCTTACAGCCCCTATCATTCCTTTCGAGAACAAGGTCACTCCAGCAGGAAAAGGACAGTCATGCTCGACAGGACTACTGCACGTTCTTCCAGCCCAGTCAGAGGTTGTTTGGGCATAACTGCATGTATCCTCAGGCCGAATGCCAACCCATTTTCCCTCTCAGCCTTCTGATAGAAATGTTTAGGGTGGACATGCTGCAAACTTGAATAGTTTGGAAAAATGGAAAGAAAGAAAATCGGAAGGAAGGAAGGGGCGGAGAGCCTAGTGCCTGAGCAATCAGTTCTTTGCCCAGAGAAGGCAAGGGAGATCAATACAGGCACAAGCACCCACCACCACCGTGTACGTTCTCACACTCCCATGGGAAGCAGTCTTGCTGGTGAAGAGATAGAATACATTTATACATCGTCTAGGAGAGTATCTATTGTTATCCGCCAGCAAACAAATCTGGCCTTTTCCATGCAAAGGTTGAGCAAGCGCGACGAGTCATTGCAGATGATGCTACCTGACCAAACTGAGCCCAGACTCCACGACGTCGCATGGAACCTTAAAACACACAGCATGTGGTGTGTTTTTGTTGGAGGCACGGGAGAGATGGGTGATGGAGGATGATGTCGCTAAGCCATAGGGTAACAGACGAATATCTGAGTCGTGATGTGCACGCCTAAAACCCGGAGGCTAGAAATCTTCAGAATTAGCGATTTTAGTGACGAAACGTGGAGGGGTTAGACGCACAGTATTACCCATGGTATTACCCACATGAAACTGTTGAGATGAGAGGTGATGTGACAGTCCTGACCATGGTGAGGCGAGTTACCTTGAGGTGTTTAAGGTAGCATGACCGGAATCTCCCCTTATGTCAGCAGCTACCCTCTCGCCTTCCTAATCCCTCTCCCACGTTTGTGTTTTCATCCAAATGACGTCATATCTATGGACTGCTCCCAATGGTAGAACGAAGAAACTGGTTCAATGGGAAAAGGGGGTGCTTTTCCAAATTAGGCAGTCCAGTTACTAGTTACTGTTATTCCCATGTAGTGATGGTAAGGTTCGGTTCAGTTCGGTTCTTTGACCTTTTTTCCTGAACCCTGAACCAGACTATTGGTTCGGTTCAGGGGTCTAGGCTGAACCCTGAACCAAACCATTGGTTCAGGTTCACATTGGTTTGGTTCAGGTTCAGGAGGGGGTTGAACCTGAACCGAACCTGAACAAAGGCCATGCTTATGTAATCACACAAAATGTGCAGAGCCACCCTGTCGGTTACCACAAAAGACTTTGCCTTTGAGGTATAGCCGACAAAAACATTTGGAATTCTAAAAGCTATATACAATTGCTACTGTTGAGAGTATGCATATGAACTAGTACTGTTGAGAGTATGCTAGTACTGTTGAGAGTATGTGGGCCAAGGGGCTACTACATAGCGTCATTGTCATCCTCCGAGTCATTCCCACTGGACATCTCACTATTCCAGGCTCCCTGTGTAGTTGCCGAGATGTGCCCACTCCGATATGCACTCTTGAGCAACTGAAGTGCCTCAAAGATAGCAGGCTGCAGCTTATTTCTCAGTCTAGAGTCAGTGATGCCTCCACTGCTGAAGGCACGCTCAGACAGCGTGGATGAACCCTGGATCGCAAGGTAGTCTTGTGCGATCCTCTTCAGCGTCAGGTACCTGGTGTTGCTCTGATTCCATTGCATAAGTACCCATGTGTGTGCGTGCTCAGAAAAGGATTGACTTACCCCCCACCAGCCAAGGACATCATCTGTAAATGCAGGACCTGTCAAAAGCTGTCAAAAGTGGTCAGAGACTGGTCTCTGACCACTTTTGACAGCTTTTGACAGGTCCTGCATTTACAGATGATCCGTTGTGGTCTCAACCCCAGTCTTGAGGTACTGCCGGAGTTCCTCACGAGGACCCTCACTGGCATGTTGCTGCTGTTGGAAAGCTTGAACAGCGTTGATGAGGTATGCACCACCATAGTTGAGTGCTCCCTTGGTTTCCTTAACAGAAGCGCCTTCTGTAGGGTGTCAGCACGGGGAATAAGTTAGGAGAAAAAATGAACATGTACCTATGGCAGCGTCCTCGGTCGTTGATGTGGCATGGGTGGGTGCGATGTAATACCTGTCAAACTAGAATAAAATGGTCAGTGTCAAGACATGATTGGCACAGACAGCCGCCGCGCTGTGTGGGCAGCGACTCAGCATCAAGACAGCCACCGCACTGCATGGTCAGCAACTTGGCATCGAGATGCGGCGTCAAGACAGCCACTGCACTGCATGGTTGGCGATGAGACAGCTGCAGCGCTGCATGGTCAGTGACTCGGCATCAAGATGTGATGTTGAGACAGCTGCCACGCTGCATGGTCAGCGACTCAGCATTGAGATGTGGCATCGAGATGGAGATGCGGTGTCAAGATGCAGTGTTGAGATGCAGTGTCGAGATGCAGCGTCGAGAGAACTAGTACTTACCACTTCTTCAAGTTGCTTCATGCCAACAGTATATTGCTCGTTGTCCCACTGACTCCGGAAATAGAGGTCCTTGAAATTGGGGTCAAGGACTGGTAAATACTAAGTCAGCGCACAAACTAAAACAACATGGAGTGGGATCATACATACTGAGACAAATGAAGTACGTGGGCGACGTGCCGTTACTAGCATGGCCATACCATTTCCGAAGGCTCTTGATGCCTTCGGAAAGCGCGTCCCTCAGCTCTTGATGGTTGGGATGGTCAGCCATCGTTTCCCAGCGCTTGAGGAGAAATTCGAAACTGGGTACGATGCGCCAGATGGTGAGAGCACACTCGCTTGAGAATGTCTGTTGGACGTTTGATGGCTCCTAACGAATGTGAGCGAGGGCTAGAACAAAATTAGTGAAGGAAAACTCACCCTCAGCGCGACCATGATATCCCCGAGGCGTTCCCAATCCCACCGACTCAAGTGAAAGTCCACGTAGCTGCAGTGGTTGGAGAGGTTCGGCACGTCGTCACTTTCATCTGCAAGGAGAAGAAATTGGTTGATTGCCTGTTAAGAAGCGAAGTAAATACTTGACATTGATAAAAAGAAATGTCAAACGCACCGACTTGAGCTTGATAAAGCGCTGGACAAATTTGAAGAGCGAACCCCACCGAGTAGGAACCCATTGGATGAGCTCGAGTGGGGCTGTGTCGACTTGGGCGCAGGTCACGCGGAAGAATGCCTTTGCCTGTGGCAATTTACAAATCTGGTATGTGCATTAATATGGAACACGCATCAATAAGGCCAGGACGACCTACCTGCTTGGCTAGGGCAATCACTTTTCCAAGCGAATCACCCGAGTTTACATCTTCGTCTTCATCATCTGAAGCGGAGTCGTCTTCACCTTCTGCGTCGATGCAGGTGCCAACCTTCTTGGCGAAATGTGGCGCAATGGCCTGGATAAAGTGCTTTGCTGCCACATGTAGAGAGTGCTCCATGCACCTAAGTTTACATTAGAATGGAAAGTCTCGGAAGCGTGACTACTTACAGCATATCGTGTTCTCTGGAGGTCCATCCGGTTTCCGTTGACAGGTTATTCTGGAGGACATGAAGTGTCTTGCGATTGACCGCCGCACCATCGCTCGTAAACCATCCGACCTGTGAAGCGGAAATGGGTTCAGTGACGCGAACAGAAGCAAATCGATAAAGATCGCACCTTGCCATGTAGCTCATACCTATCTAGTGAGCAGCTCAATATATTGCCCATATTCCAACCAGTGTGTCTTCCTTCGATCTCCTGGAAAACGAGTTGTTTGGTCTTCAATTCCCATGCATCCGGGCGACTGGCAGGCGCATCTATGTAATGCGCTGTGAGGGAAATGTAGGGGTGACCTGGCTTTGAGGTCCACGCGTCAAACGTGAAGGAGATCTTGGAAGGGACTCTCTTCATGTTCTCGTGAACCCTCCCCTCAGCAATGTGCGCACGCCGAAGTATCTCGGTGCGAAGGGTTTGGCGATGAGGAATGTCCGTCTCCAAAAGCGACGGGCAACAGAACCTGAGGAGACAGCAAAAACTCTTGCGATCGATTAAACAGAATGCCTAGAGTGAAAATATATTAGAACGATTCATTACACGTGGCATTTTTCACTCACCTCATCTTCGCAAACGATGAGCTCGACAATATGATCGAGAAGCCCCATGTTTGTAAAAGTAGGGATCTTAGGGATGATGGAAATCTCTAGACGTGTTTGATTGAGGCTAAGTGAAGTGAATCAGTATTGAGTGAGCAAACAAGAAGACTTTTACTCACCCATCTGTACTTGAGTCATTTGGCGTACGGAAAGTGCATGGGGATGCGGCTGGATACCAAGCGCATTGCAGGGTTTGTGGTATAGTTGGGCATGGTTCCTGGAAAAGATCAAAACAGTGTGGTTTGATTAAGAGGCCTGGTAAAACTTTACCTAGTGATGTGCATTCGTAGCATACTCCCACCTCCCCTGAAAAAACACGACGATTGCTTGACCGAGGCGTTGTCCCTTCATGGCGCAATTAGTGTTTGGAAGTCCAGTCTCAAGACTGAAAAAAGACCAAGACTGAACCTGTCACGAACCTATAAAGTGGGTTCGCGACTCAGGCGTCTAAGACCGGTCCGCGCCGGCCCGGTCTTATGTAATCACCTTCCTAAAGGGGAAATCCGGATTCGGAGTTTGAATTTTGTACTCCGACGATCACGTGATGTGTCACGTGATCTCCCATCGTTTATCAAGTCACCTGACGACTGAGAGTCGTACCATTCCCTGGATTATTCTGATTGGACTGCGGAGCAGTCAAATCATCATAACGTCATCGACTGCGGAGCAGTCGTACCACTCCTGTGATTATTCCTATTGGACTGCGGAGCAGTCATCTTTATGACGTGATCGACTGCGGCGCAGTCACACGTATTATCGCCATTGGACACTATTATTAGATGTCTCTCGAACATTCCATTGTGCAGCAAAGCGCAGTATTCCGCAGCACCCGTGGGCGGCCCTAAGCCTGCCCTAAAGTTACGCACAGACCATGTCCCTAGGTATATAAGCTAGCGAGTTACAACGGACAGTCCCTCAGACTGTCCACTTGTCTTAATCCACTTGTTTACACTCTCCGCTCGCCTCTTCCTCCTCTTCGCGCACAGTGCCCCTTCAGCTACTTGACTGCGGTTCAAGTACTAAGCGCCACTATCCCTTGCAAGTCTGCAAGTTCTGTTGTTGAGCCAAGCGTCCTCATCACAGTTGTCCTGTGCCCCGCCTCGAGTTCTCCACCACCCCCGGTCTTCTGCTTCCCCCGTCGTGCCTCTACTGTCGAGTGACAGTGAGTCATCACACTTGGACAGTCTAACACAATTAGACCTGACCCCGGGTGTTCCCTTTAGTGTCCGACTACGACTTCTCGCAGTTCGGTCATTGGGACGGAGATTCTGCCTCGTATTACGAGGAATACGACCACTACACTCCTCCTGGCCCCTCTCGTCAATCCTCTCAACCTCGTCGCCTCCCATCGCCCCTCACCCCTCTCGCATCCCCCTCCGCCTTTGTTCAAGAATTTGTACAAGGCTCGTCAACCTCTGGTACTCAGTACGAGTACACCCTCACCGACATCCACGGTGAGCTCCCATCGGGGCTACCATCGCCCATCTCTCGTCCTACTACTCCCCGCCCCGCCACCCCTCTCGAGTACGGAGAGGAAGCCTTTTCCCCCATCTTTGACATCCGGACGCAAGTAGCGGTCCGTTCCGTCCCCCTCCGAGAGCCCACACCAGAGCTAGTGTACCCTGACCCCCCTTCCGAGCCTACCCCATCACCGCGCCCCGTCAGCGCTCCCCCTCGTATTCCATCGCCCCCTCCTCATAACCAGTCCCGAGCATCCACTCCCCCTCGCGTCCCGACCCCAGACTCCCCCATCGACTACGAACGCGTAGCCGAACAATCCCCCGTCGATTCCACTGCCACCGACCTCCCCTCTGAGTGGGAGAACATCCTCCCCGCCTCCTTCTTCCACTCCCCCTCCTGTGTCAACAGCCCAGAGGAGCACCCACACCTATTCACCGCTGTCTACTCTGCTGAAGGAGAGTCTTGGCGACCTGCCTCGGTTACTATCCGAGAGCACTTTTCTCGTATTCCCCTCGCGCCTGCCCTTGCTCGGGCTTTCCCTGTGTTCCCGTCCGTCACCCCCTTCCGTATCCCACCTCCTCACCTGTACACCATTCTCCCCTGTCTCATCGATCCCACCAACGCCGCCAGTTTTCCCCCCCTTTATATTTGCTCCAAGGCGATCTTGGACCTCCCCTCCACTAACCTCCCACTTGGTAGTGTGAGGTACGACTTCCGTGAAGGCATCCGGCAAGCCTTCGCCCCCCTCAGCAATATACTCCGAGCGGGGTATATCGACTCATTGGTAACGTTGGAGGTGCAGGACTTTTTGGATGGACGTGTTGTTACTACTTACGGACATTTACGTTTCACTTTTGACGGACAGGTGTTTGCCCTCTATCAGGGCTATTTCTTTGAGGATATTATTCGTTCCAATCCTCATCTTCTTTCCCATTGTCTCACTCCGCGAATTCCCGCCGACCCTTTTGCCTTTGTTCCGGCAATTCCTGACTCCCACCCACTATAGTTCGATAGTGGTATAAAGTTTTTTCTGTTGCCTTGCCTCTTGAATCGAGTGATTCAAAACAACGCAACTAGTAAGTAATTCCTTTAATCCTGGTTATAGGACTGTAAACCGAGCGGTTTAAGTGCCTCCACCCCATCCTGGCACATTCCCACTAACTGAAGCGCAACACGTTGCGAGGGCACGTGCTCAGTTTGACACCCATCGAGACCGACAACTCCGTCGGTATTACCCATCCACCTCCTATTACAACATCTCTGAGTCATCCCGCATTGACTCCTGGGTGGACCCACCCCTAGTGCTAAAGAGCTTGGTCAACCTTTTCGAGTTTGGCGAGACTTGGGACACCTACGCCTTCAACGATTTTCAAGACGACCTTTCAGCCGTGGTCGACGCCTGCAACGACCAACTCCTGTTCTGGCACCTTTCGGACCGCACCCCCGAGCAACTGGTCCTTTGGACAAAGAGTGACTATCTTTGGTTCAATCACATTCCTCCCCGACGCGACTACCTTATCCAACAACTTCAAGCCGGCAACTCGGTCCGATACCTTGACCGATTCCGTCTCTCTTACGAAGAGATCGAGATTGCCTTCCACGAAATCCGAGTAGTGGATAGAGAAGGCCCCCCTTCCTTGGTTATTACCGAAGGAACCGAGTTGACGTATTCCTGGGAACGAGCTACCTGGGAGACAACTCTGAACAACCCGGACCATAATCTAGTCAACCCCCGCATCTATCACGAGCCTCCCACCGACCCCAACGATCCTGAACTAGTAGAGCTACTCACTGCAAGAAGAACAAATCCCTTGAGCCTACTAGCCCGCCTATCCCTCCCCGCAAGTAGCCCGGAAACAGAAGAGACCAACAATTCAAGCAACGACGGTTGGGGAGAAGAACCCAACGTTGGACCGTGTTGGTGCACTCAAGAGGTGTGCATCTGTGGCTATAGACCCGAGACTCCCCCTACACCAGAAGGCGTAGTACTGTGGTCCCCTGGAGTTAACTACCTACCCTTTAGAGAAAGCGTAGCGGAGTTATAAATTTTTGTCGCAGTGTGCTTTTGAAAGAAGTACTAAGTCGCAAAAATATCCGAGCACTTTACGAGTGTAAAGTTGGTACCCTGAAACCCATTGTTAATCGGGCCCTTACCCTGTTGTCAAGACCAAGACAACCCCCATAAACGTTTCCAAGCAAGGAATTCCCACATATCCTCCAACAACTCCCCAGTTATCCTGCAAACTCCGAAAAAGAACTCGGACACCGCTACAAATCCTGGTTGCAAGGCAACACTCCCCGACCCCCCGATGAACGCCGACATGAGCATGTCATCCCCACCTCTCATGTTTGAGAGCAATGGTTCCTCCGAGATTCCAATCTCCTTCGATTCGAGCACTACCCCCAGCCATACTCCCAGTAACGAATTCTATGGCAATGAACCTGATGTACCCCCTAAAGATGGGCACCCGACTTCCCAAGACACAACCTCTAACGTACTGGTAGACAGAGCCAGAGAGCCTCACAATGAAACATCCCCCTCGAGTAATCCTCTTTCACATTTCAAGATGAAACAAGACTCCCGACTTCGACGAAAACTTTGCCTATACTGTGGAAACGAAGGCCACATCCGCCAAAATTGCAAGCTAAAAAGAGGAATCCTGATTGAAGACGATAACGTTAATGGCAACGCTTCTTCACTCCAACCCGAGCAATTCCAAAGGAAATTTACCAAGGTGGAAAAAGACCACTGGCTCCAGGACAAACTCTGCCTATACTGTGGAAACAAAGGCCACACCCTCCAGGAATGCAAGTTCAAGAGAGGCATTCTAGTTGAAGACGATAGCAATAAAGATGCTTCTTCAACCCAATCCGCGCAAACCCAAGAAATCCCGATTGAAGACGATAATGTTAAAGTCAACACTTCTTCATTCCGATCCGAGCAACCCCGAGGAAAGCTTACCAAAGCGGAACGAGACCGCCGATTTCAAGAACAACTTTGCCTATACTGTGGCAATTCAGGCCACATTCTCCGAGAATGCAAGCTAAAGACGCAAAGCATGAGGGCCAGAGGTGGCCACCCCTCCCACAACAAAGATAAAGTGCAAGGCACCTTTGTTGAAGAAACCCTGGATCAAGAAGACACACCCGAGAACCTTCCAGCTCAGATAGGAGCTTTTCATTTCGAGGATTGCAAACGACTCGCAATCAATCATGCCAGCGTTGGCCGATCCAACAACGAAGAAGTGCGAAATACTGTTGTTGAGGAACGCGATCAGGAGGACGATCCTGCTGATTTCTGGGCTTCGAGTGAAGCCAGGTATCGAGAGATACTTCCGTATTCCCCGGACGCGGGTCCGCGGTCGCTCTAATCCCAAGAACTACAAAATAAAGTAGTTGACAACCACCCAAGCGGATGACCCCCTTGGCCTCGACAACCTACAAGAGAAACTGAATCCAAGTAACTGCTTAAAGGAATGACCCCTTTAACGCCTCCTAGTGAAACCACCCAAAAAAAAGGAAGACCCTTTTGACTCCAACGACCCCTAGTGAAAGACCCTACTATGCATCCGACTTTGGGCAAAGTCAAGTATTGAGCAATACTTTCGCCAGAAACGGCATCTGCTATCACAAGATCCAAGCACACCAAGGAGGAAGAACCTCTGGAATTCCAAGAACTACAAGAACCACGTAGTAACACGACTAATCAAGAGGAAGCACCATTGATTACCCGGCTTTGAGCAAGCCAAAAGTATGGAACTTACTTCGACCCCAAATGAAGGAAGCACCTACCATTTCCCGACGAATTCCCTAATCAGGAGGAAGCACCACTGATTACCCGGCTTTAACGACAAGCCAAAGTATTGAGAATACTTCGCTCCCTTCCACCGAGCACTATCGAATGGAAGATTGAACGCCAGCTGCACTGAATGTGGCATTCCAGTACTAGAGAACTCAGCGATGAGCTTGTGCCAGTAGAGACGATATAGGCGCGTGCCTTCCTATCGCACTCAGGGTGACACTAGTATGGAAGCGATCTGGCAAGAGATATTAGTGCAGAGCATCATTCCAATGATGGGTTCGCATGCGCGAACGGCTTGACCATTCAATTTCTAGATAAACGAACGATTGCCCAACAAGATGGGCTTGGTCAAGTTCACCACGATCTAAAAAGAACAGATCAGTACCTGAAGAACGCCGGCAAAGGGCCTTCGCATTCCACTAAAGATGTGGATCCTGACTGCTAAAGATGCAGAACTTCCCCTCGAGTACCTGGGCAAGCCGATGAAGCTTCAACCCTCACCGCTAAAGATGCGATCCCCTCGCTTTCACTTTGCACCAACTGCTAAAGATGCAGTCTCCCCTGTGTTTCACCTCGCGCCACTGCTAACGACGCAGTATCTCCAACGTACCATGGACAAGCTAAAGATGCTTCAACTCTGCCTGCTGACGATGCAGTACCGCCTTCGATGAACCCTGCTAAAGATGCAGTCCCCCCTGTGTTTCACCTCACGCCACTGCTAATGACGCAGTATCTCCAACGTGCCCTGGATAAGCTAAAGATGCTTCAATCCTGACTGCTAAAAGATGCAGAACTTCCTCCTCAAAGTACCTGGGCAAGCCAATGAAGCTTCAACCCTCACCGCTAGAGATGCGGTCCCCTCGCTTTCACTTTGCACCAACTGCTAAAAAGATGCACTCCCCCCGTTTCCGTTTCGTGTCACTGCAAGAAGCGCAGTTCCCACTTCCTGTTGCTGTACGACATACAGTTCACATTCCGCAAAAGATGTGCCGTTCCACTTCGCGCCACTGCTAACGACGAATACCTCCTTCGATGATCCCTGGACAACGATGCTTCAATCCTGCTCCACAAGAAATTCCCTGCTAACAAGAGCGGCCCTCACTCTGCAAGATGTGCTGATCCCATAACAACCTGGACAAGCTAAAAGATGCTTCACCCCTGCCTGCGAAAAAGATGCAGTATCATCCTGAACCACCTAAACCCGACAAATTCCCCTTCCACAAGAAGTGCCGCTCCCTTCCCATGTTCTGCATGTAGTGCAATCTCCATCCCGCAAGAAGTGCCGCCCCCATTCAACAACCCTGCTAGACGAGCAGTCCCCCCCACGAGTGCCCTTCCCATTCCGCAAAATGTGCCGTTCTATCACTCCTGAAAACTACTGTTTCCTTCCGCAAGAAGTGCCGCTCCCATTACAACCCTCCTAGGACAACATTCCCCACTCCGCAAGACGTGCTGCTCCCATATTCCTGCCGATACTGTTGCACCCTGCTCCCTTCGAGGAAATTTTTTTCCGATCCCACGCACGACCCCTGTCCATCATCTTCATCCACGACTCCATCTTAATCCATGTTGCTGTCCAGGCGTCCAGGCCTTAAAAAGGGGATAGCGAATGAAGATGAAAACGAGCGCTCCTGAATACAGATATTTCAAGCCAATATCGTACAAAAGTGTAGAAGACACTTCCCTGCGGCAACCTGAACTCCAAGTGTAGAAGACACTTCCCGGCGAACACAAGTACCCTGCAACAACCTGGATAACCCCCAAGTGTAGAAGACACTTCCCGGCGACCCTGCAACAACCCCAGTGTAGAAAACACTTCCCCAAGGCAACCCGAATCCCTAAGTGCAAAAGACACTTCTCCGCAGCAACCTGAACTCCAAGTGTAAAAGACACTTCCCCACGACAACCAAGTGTAGAAGACACTTCCCGGCGACCCTGCAACAAACCAAGTGTAGAAGACACTTCCCAAGCTCAAACCTGCCCAACGATGCCATGACATGGCATAAACATCCAGTCTTCCACAAATCCCTGATCCCCCATATCATATGAATGATATCCATGAACCGAACTTCACCTGACCACCTCCCGAGATCGTCCAAAAGGAAAGGACAAAAACGTTATGAAGTTGAAGCGGTCTTGAAACCCAAAGTATCACCCAACAAGAAAAGGATACTACATCCGATCAAGTGGAAGGGATATCCAATTCCGAGAAATCCTGGCTCCCATCATCCCAAATGACGCATTCCTGCGACCTGGTCTTACGGTCCCACAAAAGACCACCCCAGCACCCCTAAAAACAAGAAAGTCAAACAGTGCTGTCAGTGCAGCACGGCGTTAAAAAGGGGATACTGTCACGAACCTATAAAGTGGGTTCGCGACTCAGGCGTCTAAGACCGGTCCGCGCCGGCCCGGTCTTATGTAATCACCTTCCTAAAGGGGAAATCCGGATTCGGAGTTTGAATTTTGTACTCCGACGATCACGTGATGTGTCACGTGATCTCCCATCGTTTATCAAGTCACCTGACGACTGAGAGTCGTACCATTCCCTGGATTATTCTGATTGGACTGCGGAGCAGTCAAATCATCATAACGTCATCGACTGCGGAGCAGTCGTACCACTCCTGTGATTATTCCTATTGGACTGCGGAGCAGTCATCTTTATGACGTGATCGACTGCGGCGCAGTCACACGTATTATCGCCATTGGACACTATTATTAGATGTCTCTCGAACATTCCATTGCGCAGCAAAGCGCAGTATTCCGCAGCACCCGTGGGCGGCCCTAAGCCTGCCCTAAAGTTACGCACAGACCATGTCCCTAGGTATATAAGCTAGCGAGTTACAACGGACAGTCCCTCAGACTGTCCACTTGTCTTAATCCACTTGTTTACACTCTCCGCTCGCCTCTTCCTCCTCTTCGCGCACAGTGCCCCTTCAGCTACTTGACTGCGGTTCAAGTACTAAGCGCCACTATCCCTTGCAAGTCTGCAAGTTCTGTTGTTGAGCCAAGCGTCCTCATCACAGTTGTCCTGTGCCCCGCCTCGAGTTCTCCACCACCCCCGGTCTTCTGCTTCCCCCGTCGTGCCTCTACTGTCGAGTGACAGTGAGTCATCACAGAACCGGACTGGGACCGATCCGGACCGGAAATTACTAAGACCGATCAAGACCGCTAACCGCAGTCCGGTCTCAGTCTTGGTGTGTTGCCGAAAATCGGTGGACTGATGCAAGACCGGTCAAGACCAGGCTCAACCGGTCTTTTCTCTTTCTCGCACTCAAATTATTCTCACATGGAATTGATGTAGTATTAGAGTACTAGTACATGATGTATATACACTAGCTATAGTCATGAAGATCTTTCCGAGTTGTTTGAATCACGTCGCATTGTCGTCGTTGTCGTCGCTGTCATCGTCTTGAGGTCATGGTCATGGTCTTGTCAATGAGGTCGTCATTGACTCGTCGTCGTAAGGTCATGGTCATCTTCTTGAGGTCATGGTCATGGTCTTGAGATTGTGGTCGTGGTTTGAGGTTGTCATCTTGAGGTTGTTGTCGTTGTCTTGAGGTCGTACAACAACCGTTGTTGTCGTTGTTGTCTTGAGGCCGTCATCGTTGTCTTGAGGTCGTCGTCGTCGTCTTCAAGTTGAGGTCATCGTCTTGGTCGTCGTCTTCAAGTCGAGGTCATCATCTTCGTCTTGCCGTTGTCACCTTGCCATCAACTGGTGCTCCGCTGTTGTGGCTGGTTGAGGTATATTTGCAGCTGAGGTATTTGACCAGAAGGATATAACATGTTCTTAACTGCGAGATGAGCGAGTCGGCGAAGGAACCAGACAGCGGAATGGGCATAAGGTGACTAAGACTCGGGCTGGCAATCTCCCGGGCCGGGCACGTTCAAGCACGCTTTAGGAAACCAACCATGATACGGCTTGGCTTAGCGTACTCACTGGCAGGATGGCAACAACAGCATCAACAACCACCAACGCCACATACCCGAGGTGGCAACGGCGATTCAACCATGGTAATGCGGGATTGTCTGACGGTGGGGTGAAGACAACAAGGCCAGCGGCGACTAACAATAGCGACGGCGGGGCAACCTGTCAACTTCCTCAAGGACTCGGACAACATGCCAACACCGAACGACAATGACGACGACTCGGAGGCAACAGACGACGATGACTCAGAGGCAACAAACAACGACAACTCGGAGGCAACAGATGACAACTCGGATGCATCAGACGGCGACTCGGATGCAACGGATGACAACTTGGATGCGACGGACGACAACACGGATGCGACGGGCGACAACTCGGATGCAACAGACAACGCGCAACGATGGCGGGGGCGGTGACGACTCGGATGGGGCAGGCATTATATTAGACTACTGTACATTGTTCGGTAACTAGTACAGTCCTTGCTATGAGAAGTAGTTATCTTGGCCTACAAGACTGGTCTTTACCAGTTGTAACCGGTCTCAACCTCAACCAGTTGAGACCAGTCTCGTAACCGGAAAAAACCGACATAGACCGGTCTATGTCAGTTCAGTCCAGTTATTTGTGGCCCAGAAAATTCAGAAGACCGGTCTCAGTCTCGGTCCGGGCTCTCAGGTCCAAAAGACCAGACCGGACTGGACTTTCAAACACTAGGCGCAATTCCGGTCAGCAAAAGAAAATCGTCTGACGGAACGAAAGGACTTACTGGCAAACCATGCACATATTGCCTTTCAGAATCTCTCCTGTATCTGGGTCCAAATAGTTGTTCTCAGCACGGAAAATGACATGAATGTCGGCCGTACGCATTTCCTGGGATCTGACAGACACGACCTAGAAGCAAAGTGAGAACACATTTCAGAAATGAGGGCGAGGAACGCACCTGATTGTCAGCATCGGCCATGGCCCTGATGGATTTGTAGTCATCATCCGCAAGCTCAGTGGCAGGCTCGGTGGTAGCACCATCATCATCTGCGAGCTCGGTTGCGGGCTCAGTGGTAGCACCATCATCATCAGGATCTGCAACATCGTCAACCAAGTTGATGACAACCTTGCGTGTAACACGACGATCAGGGTCGGGGTCGCTTTGCGCCTTGCATTTGGTTCCCAGATGAGTACCGGTAGAGCCACTTGAAGTAGCCTCAGCCGCTTCAACAGCACACCGAGAGGGGCGGGGAACGCGAGTACTAACCCGGCGTGCACCAGCAAGAACTGCAGCCGGTGCACGACTTGGAGGACGCGAAGTATCTGAGGGAAAAGGGATAGTTTCGTCGGCATCAAAAGACCATGGAATCTCAGATGCGTCCTTCAAAGAGCCATCGGGTCGGACAGCGTCGCCAAGGTTGGGTGTGGTCGAAGACATACTGTTGATAGCTGAGTGGAGTGTGAGTTTTGAGAGAGTAGGGACATACCTTGAATTTATACGTTTTTTTCAGCCTGAATCCACCCGAACCCGATGCCAACTTCCCAAAAGAAAAGGGTGTATCCCGGAAGCAAACCAATTGCGAATTCAACTCTATGGATAAGGGTGTAAGATGAATGGCAACTCACGACAGGTGACAATGGCGATATGCACCTAATCCCGAAGAAGGTGGTGGAGAAGGGATTGGAGGGAGGGCAGTCCGAGCATCGAAGGAAATGGCGGTGAAACGCTTGCAAGAACGCTTGAAATGCAGGCACAAGATGGCACGATCGAGGGGGACATCTGTTACATCACGGTAGGTGTCATGGTCATGGCGAAGTGGACGCTTACTTACAGGTGATGACCCCCTTCGTAAGTCGTAATGTGTCATGGACAGTCGTATCAGTCAGCTACAGTATCACATGCTGATGTGGCGTGTTTCATAGTAAGGCTATAGTAGGGTTTGAGCTACTTTAGCCATTCGTTGTACGGTTTCAAGAGGAGCTTCAAAGCTGCCTCATACATGTATAAGTAGTAGTAGTCGAAGACTCAGGATCGCCATCCTGGTCTTCTTCAAATCACCACCTGTCTCTCGTTATCTCATCACATGTTCGCTTGTCTCTCATTGAGCAAGTCGTCTATTATCGATCGTATCCAGGGACCAAGGCGTCCTGGTATACTCCGACGTCACGTGCCTCGTTAAGTGCCATGTACTCAAGTTGCATCCTCTGTCACATGTTCAAGGCACGTGATCCGCACAAAATATTCACTAAGTTGTGAACGCCCTTTCGAAGTCTAAGTCAGACTAAATGTCCGTGGTGGCGTTACAGTAGGGACGTTCTCCCAACTTGGGATAGGTTTGCTACAGGGACACTGCACTAAGAGTCACGGGGTTCGGTCGGTGTTCGAAGGGAAGTTCCGAGGAGGAACTTCAGTAAGTATGAACGAGTGGACTATGCGTGGATAGTCCTTGAGTGGATAGGAGGGCTTGCTGGGGTTCGGTGAGAGATGGAGTATCAAACAGATCGATTGCTCGAGTACCATAAGACACAAGAAGTCAAGTCTGGGGCTACTAGCAGCCAATGCAGACAGTACTTATAGTAATTAGGATACTAGGATGGAGTCACGAACGGATCCTAGTATCGAGTCATCGTAAAGTAATAACGAGTCAGAACACGAGTCATAAGGGCTCGTGCAGTTGTAATGAGTCAATCTGAGTCATAGCGCTCCACCAGGGTCAAGGGGAACGGCAGTGACTCACCCAAGCAATCACATAGGAGTCATAGCGGCTCCGAGATATCGAGTCAAAGGTCACAAGACCTATAAGTCACGAGACACCACGTCACGAGACAACAAAGTCTGAAAAGAGAAAATAAAGTAAACCGTATGAAATCGTGACACAATCCCCCTTCCAAGCACAAAGTCACCTCGACTTTGTCAAGCCTAATCAGCCGGGGTAGTGATACTGACACGAAAACGAGTTAGGGCAGTCAATCCAATGGTACCTTGGACCAGGACACTCCCGTCGTGGTTTCTTCATCACTGGTGGCTCGTCTTCTTCATCATAGTCCTCTAGAGCCACCTTTTCTTGGATCCATCCTCCGGATCCGCCTTGCGCTTCATGGTCCCAAAACTTGACCATACCCTCTTCCGTACTAGGAAGGGGCTTGTCGTCCTGCAGGGGCGCCACTCCCTTTTTCTTCGGGCGCGTCTTCTGGCCGCTCTTGGCTCGAGGCCACCAGCTCCTAAACTTCTCCATCATCTTCTTGGCCCTACCCTTTAAGGTCTTGGGCGCATCAGCAAGCAACTCCTCCCTCCAGCTTCAGCTCTCACTCCAGTATCCGCTCGACGACCCTGTACTCCCTATTGACACGTCTGGTGAACTGACCCAGTCACGTTGGGTACCTGCACCGGTTGACGGGTCGGCATGTGCCACCTCAACTACTATCGAGTCTGAGGGGGCCGTGGTGGAGTGGTCGGCAGCGGGTCAGAGGTACTCTTCCCAGTAGTCGCGCACGTGCTCCTCTACAGCGAGGACGGACAGGGTGGCTTGGGCCTCCGAGAGTAGAGTGTCTGGGGCGAACTGCCCCTCTGAGGGTTCCAGAGGACAGTTCTGATAGGTGGGTGCTGGAGAGGTTGAACTGGGTGTTGGGTTTTGCCTGTCTGTTGTCATGGCAATGGCTGGTGACAAGGCAGCCCAGTCAATGGGGGAGAAGGGATCTTCTGGAGAGTATGGGGGGACAGGGAGAAGTCTAATGTTCTGAGGGATGATGAGGGGAGCAAGCGTGGTGGTGGCAGATGGGGAAGACATTCTAGCAGGGGAAAGAATAGGCAACTGGTTATGAAGGCGATGGGATGGATGTGGTAGAGAGGGAAGAGGATTGGGGATATCTTCCATCTTCATTCGCCTTATAACTGTCTTTCTTTGTTTGGCCTTCTTTGGTTTCTTGTTGTACTCCGCTATCAGTTCATCAGCATGTACATCTTCTGCTCTTTCCCATGAACTGTCACTCGTGGGATACCCTTTCCACTTGATTAGGTAGTGCAGTTTGCGCCCTTTTCCACGGTGCTGCGCATCCAGGATCTTTTCGACTTCATATTTGGGTTCTCCCTCCACTAGATCAGGTGGAGGTCGGGTAAAGTTCGGCCCATGCAGTTCCGTCTCCTTATATGGTGTAAGGAGGTTCGCATGAAACACGTTGTGGATCTTCCATTGCCGAGGTATCTCCACTCGGTATACTGCTTCCGACAACTGTTTCAGAATCTTGAAAGGTCCGTATCGTTTCGGTGCCAACTTGGCTGTAGGGTAGAGGGTTTTCAGGTTCATACCCTCAACCCAAACTTGATCTCCTTCTTCGTATGGGCGGAACTTCTTGTTCCCCTTGTTTGCCAGTTTCATGGCTTTCTGCGCCTTGACAATGCTGTCCTGGGCGTCTTTTCTTGCTTTCTCTAGCGCCGTGATGCGCTCGGTTACTGATGGGACGTTGCTTTTGTTTACCCATTCCACTTTTGGCATGAAACCCATGATTAGATCATATGGGGTTTGAAGTGTCGTTGCATTTGGCCATTGGTTATGCGTGAATTCTGCCATTGGCAAGAACTTGTGCCAATCATCTTGCCTCTCATCACACCAGAATCGAAGGTACTGTTCGAGCCATTGGTTTGTCCTTTCTGACTGGCCATCAGTCCTTGGGTGGTATGCTGTACTGATGTTCTGGTGTATCTTCAAAGTTTCGCAGAGGCCTTTTGCGAACTTTGCCGTGAATTGGGTATCTCGGTCTGAGATAATCTTCTTGGGAATTCCAAACCGCGTGTAGACGTTCTTCAGGTACAGCTTGGCCACTCCTTCCACAGTAATCGTTTCTTGGCATGGGATGAATATAGCCGCTTTACTGCAGTCATGGTCCATTACTGTGAGGATCGTGTCGTATTTGCCTGACTTCGGTAATTTCATGATGAAGTCAACGGCAACGGTCTGGAATGGCAAAGAATGTTCTGGTGTGATGGGGATCATTGCGGGTTTCAAAGGCCTTGTGTTGATTTTGTTGGCCTGACATGCACCGCATCCTTTGACGTATTGCTCCACATCTTGTTTCATGTTTGGCCACCAGAAGTCTCGTTTTGCCAGTTGGTACATGTTTGAAATTCCCAGGTGTCATGGTAAAAGTGAATTACCCCCCTCTTAAGATCGTTGTCTCTGGCAACGACTATCTGGTCTCAGTCTTGTTCTAGCGGGTCTTTATCGATCTTCCACCAAATTGAAGATAGTTTGATCAATTGATGGGTATTCGTCCAGTTTTGGAGCCTTTCCTGGCTGACTGGGTTTTCTTGTTGGTCTTCTTCGACCATGTTCTGCAGGGACTGGTACTTTCTATGGTCCAGTGTTGCGCTGAAGTGTTCGGTTTCCTTCCCATCGTTGGGATTGAACTCTTTGCTCAGCATGACACGTGCATGACTAAAGAGTGCGGGTGGTAGCACCACGAGCGCCTTATTATCGTCATCACCTTGGTCATAATCGGGGCACCTAGATAGTGTATCGGCTCGTCCGTTCTTCTTCCCAGATATGTGGATCAGATCAAAGTCGTATTCCATGAGTTCCGCGTGCCATCGTGCTACTCTTCTGTTGTGGTCTCCAGGGTTCTTCCAGAACAACAGATTAGCATGATCGGTGTGCACTTTGACTTTGTGCAGGGGCTGGTGCAAGTAGTGACGCCAATGTCTGAACATTTCGACTAGCGCAAGAAGTTCACGGTTGTAAACATCATAATTTCTTTGCGCGTTGTTCATAGTTTTAGAGAAGAAAGCTACAGGGTGTAGCACATTTTTCTCGTCACGTTGCATTAAGACAGCCCCTAGTGCATAATTTGAGGCATCGATCTCGGCTTCGAATGGTTTGGTCTGGTCCGGTTGTATCAGGACCGGTTCTTCACATATCCATTTCTTCAGTTCCTGGAAAGCTTGTTCTTCCTTTTCGTCCCATTTCCAGGCAGTGTCTTTCTTCAGTCGTTCGTTTAGGGGCCTAGCCACAGATGAGAATCCTCGAATAAAGCGCCTGTAGAAGTTGCAGAATCCCAGGAATTTGCGTATATCCCGGACATTCTTGGGTGCTTCCCAGTCCATAACTCCTGCGACTTTAACAGGGTCCATGGTTACAGTTCCTCCTTGGAGGATTACACCAAGGAATTCGACTCTTCTGACCTCGAAGAGGCATTTGCTAGGTTTCAGGTATAAATCCAGTTTTTCTAGCCATTCCAGAACTTTGTTGACTAGCTCCCAATGTGTTTGGTCATTGTCTTCTGTTGCGACAAGTATGTCGTCCATGTAAATGATCACTTGTCCAGTCGCTATTAGGTCAGCAAACTGAGTGTTCATCATTCTTTGAAAGACCGCAGGGGCATTTCGTAGTCTGAAGGGCATGACTGTTGGTTCAAACAGTCCTAGATTTGTTTTGAACGCTGCCTTGGGTTCGTCTCCTTCCCGGAATCATATGTTGTTGTACCCTGCTCGTACATCCATTTTTGTGAAGAGTCTGGCATTTCATATCTTGTCCACAAGTTCTTGGATTAGTGGAAGGGGGTATCGATCGGGGACCGTGAAGGAGTTCAGTTTCCGGTAATCGACTACCGGTCGGAGCTTTCCGTCTTTCTTTCCCACAAAGAAAAAGGGGGAGGAGCATTGTGACTTTGATGGTCGGATATAGCCCTTTTTGAGATTTTCCTTGATGTAAGCGTCCAGCTTTTCTTGTTCTCCACGTGATAGTGGGTAGATTTTGCAATCAAGGATTTTCGGGGCATCCAGAATAAAGTCAATCGCGATATCCCATGGTTGGTGTTCCAGATATCTTCGTGCTTCTTCTTCCGAGAAGACTTTCTCCCATTTGTGGTAATGCTTGGGGACTATCTGGTCCCAAGTCTTTTCTTCTTTCGGCAATGCTTTGATAGCCATCTGTGCTGATGTTGACGTTTTCTTGATTTCTTCTTCATCCATTCGAGAGATGAAGATCTCTTCTCCAGGCGTGCATCTGGTTTGCGCCTGTTCGACCCAGTGTTTCCGTATCTGGGTGACTCGTGCATCCTGATTCAGTGATAGGGTCTTGATGACAAGTGGTTGCATGCTTTCATCAAGGGTGGACATTCTCCAACTGATCTTGGGTTCGAACGCCACCAGCCAGGGGTACCCCAACACCATTTCGTCTTCCCCGAGGTTTGTTACGAGGAATCGCATCGTCTTGGTTCGATCGCCTACCCATACCTGTAGGTCTGTGTAATATTTGATGGTGCCTGACTTATTTTGCGTCCCATCAATATTCCATGCAATTCTTGGTCTCTGGAGTTTGAGTCGACCAATTTGCATTCATTTCATCAGCCGATCGCTGATGAAGTTGTCGGTAGCTCCCAAGTCTACGAGAACTTGTCTTTCGGCCGTTGTGTGTGCAGTTTGAATCAGAGTGGGGATTTGGAGACTCCTGTATTTACAAACAAACACGTCATTAAGTTTTATCGCACGCGCCCAGGCCGCCGGGTTTGTGCATTTCAAAAATCCTCGTCACCATCCTTTTTGTATTCCTCCAGTGCTTGTGTAACCATTTCCCACCTTTCGGTGGTAGACATTGTCCTGATTATTTCATTGAGGACAGGGTTCTTTTTGACGAACTTGTCGAAACCACTTTCTTGGTAAGATGATTCAGTGTCGTTTTCTTCGACATCTTCATCAGCCTTGGCAGTGCATGCTTTGGCTTGTGGTTTCTTCGTCATAATGTCTGGTTTGTCTGGGCAATCTCTGGCTAGATGCCCTTGTCTGTTGCACGTGAAACAGCGACCAGTCTTCATCTGGTCTTCTTTGCTGTTTGAGGAATTGGTGACTGAGGTCCTGGCCTTCATTTTGTTCCGGTTCCATCCTGAACGGGAACAGTCCGCTCGCATATCCATAGCATTGGGATTTGGCGAGGGCATCTTCACACCCAATACCTTGGCCAATTGGTACGGGTTCACCTTGGAGGTTCGTTTCTTGGGCATATCTTCGTATATGCCTCTGATGTTCTGGACTGCGGTGTTATCTTGATGGAATTGTCGTACTCCATCCGCCCATCTTTGGAAATCGATGGGGCGGACGACCTTGTAGATGTGATCCATCATTCGGAAAGGAAGTTTGGATGTGAACAATGATAGCGTGGACTGCGCATTGATCGGATACGTTGCTTCGGCTGCCAGACCTTCGAACTGAGCGATGAATGAGTCGACTTCATTAGGAATAAATTCCAGTCGACAGATTTTGTCTTCCACTCGTTCTCTGGCGCCAGTATCCTGGAATGCCTGTTGGAAGGCATGCAACACTTCTGTCCAGTAATGTTCATCCGTATGGATTCTTCCCGTGTTCATCTCGTTGATGATCCAATTGGTCCATCGTTTGACCCAGTCCTTGACGTTCAGTCCCTTGATGAATCCCAATAGCAGAGCTGCCCTCTTCATGGGGCTAACCATCTGTTCCGCATCTATGTTCGTGAGGCGGTAGAGGTTGAATTCTTGCATGAACTGATCTGCAAGGGCTCGTGTGCCATCGAAATCCATTGGGGGATTTCCTCCAAGTTTGCCGTTTGCGCCTCCAGCGCCTGGGGCGGCACCTCCCCCGATGTCACGAACTGTACGATTTATTTCTTCATTTTCTCTTTTCGGACTTCGTTGTCTCGTGACGTGGTGTCTCGTGACTTATAGGTCTTGTGACCTTTGACTCGATATCTCGGAGCCGCTATGACTCCTATGTGATTGCTTGGGTGAGTCACTGCCGTTCCCCTTGACCCTGGTGGAGCGCTATGACTCTTATTGATTCATTATGACTGCGTGAGCCCTTATGACTCATGCTATGACTCGTCTTTACTGTACGATGACTCGATCCTAGGACTTGTTCATGACTCCTCCCTAGGATCGCTAATTACTATAAGTACTGTCTGCGTTGGCTGCTAGTAGCCCCAGACTTGACTTCTTGTGTCTTATGGTACTCGAGCAATCGATCTGTTTGATACTCCATCTCTCACCGAACCCCAGCAAGCCCTCCTATCCACTCAAGGACTATCCGCGCATAGTCCACTCGTTCATACTTACTGAAGTTCCTCCTCGGAACTTTCTGATGAACAGTGCACATAGGGGACCATACTCACAGTGACAAGAGGAGACTGTGGTGAGATATAGAGGGTGACTGGAAGCAGCAACAGAGTAGATCAAGCAAGTGAAGCAGATGGAAGTCTGGCACACAACAGATGAGAACTGGTGTTTATACAAGAGGATAAGACATACCTGGCACACAACAGATGAGAACTGGTGTGGTGCCAGAGCGTACATAGTACTCTACTTATACTCCTACAGAGAGTGACACTAGTAACAGCAAGTCACAGTAAATACAACAAGACGCATTGTTCTGTACTTAGACAAAGGAGTGGACTAACTGAGAGAACAAGGCGTAAAGAACAAGAAGAGTCCAGACTATGATATCATAGTGACATCACAATAAAGATAGAACAAAGGAAAGTATAAAGACGAAGTACAAGGACAGTCTAGTAGTAGGTGAGTCCATGATGTCATATACATAAGTGATGTCATAGATAAGAGAATACAAGAAGTCCGAGATTGTAAAGGTCAAAATAATCTAATCTACAAGTCCTGTATATCTAATCTAAAGCAGTCCGTTATCTGCATGTCCATTTGAGCCGCTAAGTGGCAAGTGCGCTGTCATGGACGCGTATTATTTTCCTATTTTTCTGTATTTATACGGATTTATTTGGTGAAGATATGAAGGGCCGAAGTACAGAGGTACTCGTTAGTCACATGTGTTTGCCACCATGTGCACGTGATCGTGGGATAAGTATCCCTTATTAGTACGGACTCATACGATTGGACGATAAGGATGGAAGGGACTAGAAGGATCTAGAACGTGCTTAGTAGTTTACGCTTACTCGCTGTATTAGGTTTTACTCAGCAAGTGGAGCCGCTCGTAAGCGTTATGACAGAGTGCCACGTCAGCACCATAGATAACGCTATTAATAGACACGACGCGTCAGCTCCTGAGTCATAGAGCCTTACTGTACACTTAGTAATAGTGTTCGAACTCAGTTTAGACTCAGCCGCAGTAGTGTATATAAGCTTCCCTGTAGCGTCCTGAGTGGAACCAACTTGTCCTCTTGGTTCTCCACTCAGACGTGCCACTGTGTGATCACCTCAGACTTGAGTTCTTGCATAAAGACTCCACGTGTCTGTATCTCCACAGTGACTGTACGTTGGCGCGTGACTTGTCTCCGCGCCGAGTTGAGTGTGCTCACCGTTGCGGTTCACTCTAGTTTTCACTTGACTTGGCGTAGCGCGGCAGTCGCACCGCTACATTAGGACAAGTTCTCCTTTCACACTCTCGGGTTACCCACCCACCAGTCTTACTCCTTTTATCATCTTTCCCTCTAGGTGGTTGACGACCATCAGTCCCTTGTGTTATCCACCTCACTCTTTGCCTGTGGACCTCCGTAAGCAGATTCTGTGCTATTGTGGTACAACTGTAGTGTCCGTAAAATCGGCATACATTGTGCTTGCCTATAGGCGTTCTATCTGGTCACAGTAGAACGTTTGGGTACTTGCTGCAGAACTGGTCACCACGCCAGATAAGCTGCAGGAGGACGAGAAGCCAGCCAGGCCTAGCCTGCGACAGCTGTACGCGTAGTAAACAGAAAAGTTTGAGAGCGCTTCGGCGTGAGAGGCAGCCAACAGGTCGAGAAGACTGAGGCAGACAGCCTTGTGGCTCTACACATATCCCTACCCCATTCCTGAGTGTCCCTTTATCGCCGCAGCCTCGCGCAGTGTGAAACAATCACTGTGTATTGGTCTCGCTTGATAGGGCATTCCACGCATCCTCGAGTTAGCGTTGCGCGCTCGTTGTATCCAAGTCGTCTTTACCCACCTATCCTCCCGTTTTCACCCTGCCTCGCATATTCGCGAACGTTCGCACCCGTCTGCGCCGTCTCTTTAGGAGGAGACAAGCTTCTATACCACCAATCCCGACGCCCCCTAATCAAGCCTCTGCTTCGGCATCGCTTCACGTACTTAGGACACCTCAAATCACCAACGAGCGTGCTCCTTCCCCATCAACATCATCACACGGGTCGTCATCAGCTTCATTCCATTCCGCCCACTCCTCCTCCCAAGAAACCCTCGCCCAGTCAGGCGAAAGCTTCATAGACGAAGACGGTGTCAACATCCGTTACCAGGGATTCCAGTTAGAACTGCCCCCTCGTAACCTCGCCGAACAATACGTACAGGCTATCTACTCCTTCCCTAACTATCACTACGGCCTTTTAGAGCTTTACGGCCTAAACGGTGAAGTTAACGGAACCGGGTATACAGTTCCCCAGTTGGTCGCATTTGCAGCAGACCTAGTCCCACGCCTCTCTCCCCCTCCCTCTCCCTCACCACCTCACAGTGGCTCCCAGCGGTCGGCAGAAAGCCAAGCAGGCTCAAGCTCAGTATCCTCGCGGAGTTCACTCCAAATTCGCGCTCCCTCCCCTCACGAAGAGTGAAAAAGTCTTCACCTCTTCAGTAGTTGATTGGGACGACATCTCGCCTGACGAACAACTAATTCTCCTAGAGAATTATCGAAAGGCACAAGAAGAAGCCGAGAGAAAGGAGAGACAGGCCCAGCTAGACGCAATGGCCGACCCCACAGCATCCACATCCGCAGCCGCCTCGGGTTCTGCACCCGCTCCTCCCACAGTCCAGGTGTAACGTTCCACCGGACGTTCCTTCTTGCGGACTGCGCAAGGCTACTAGCGGGACCTAACGATCACAGAGGATGTCGACTTCACGTACTCGTTCGGCTATCAGCTCACAAGTGAGACGTAATAGCGTTGTCCAAAGGGTATTGACGGCGGTAAGGGCCAGAAAGAGTAGAAGACGATCAAAGGCGATAGACAACCGGCCAATGATATAGTGGGGAGGAGTCGCGACAGACAGCCAGCGACGAGTATAAGCGGGAAAGGAAGGGATAGCAGACAGCGGCAAAGACAGCACACTGGAGCACAGCTAAGGACGATGGAGGGGCAAAGAGGCAGACAGCCGTCTATTGCAATGCAGAGCCAAATGAACCAACAGCCAACGAATGGCAGTACAAATGGGTGGACAATCCAAGAAGTCAAGCTTAGGTCTTCAGCGACCATAAGCCTCTCTACTTATACACATCCAAGGAGGTTTGAACCCCAGCTTGGAACTCCGAAACCCTAGTATACGAGTCCTAGGTATGAGTCACAACTACGTCAGAGATAAGAGTCAGCCAATGGCGTTACGAGCGCATGGCACGAGTCAGAGATAAGGAACATGAGGCATACAGCCATCAAACACGAGGCAGTCTAGATCAGTCTGGGTCCAATCGATAACGAGTCACAAACACGAGGCGTTCTAGGCCGGTCCAGGCACAAGCTCATCTGGACCCATCTGGTGCAGGTCTAGCCAGGTCACGTGCCAGGGTCACGTGACGGGCGGGCGCTAAGATCACGTGCGCTACTCCCAGTATTCTGGATCGCTTCGCTGAGCGCTTCCGGGTTCGTAATAGTAGTGCGTGGGAGACTTAGCTCTTTCGTGGACATGGTCAGCCACAAGTCTTGCTACTTCAACCTCTTCTTCCGCGTATTCTTCGGCGCTTTTCCTCCTAGCGGTGTTCGGGGTCTTCTGGTGGGGTGCACGAGGGACGGTCGAAGGCGAAACCGTAACATTACCCTCTCTCTTGGCACAACGCCCACGTTGTGTAGAAGCGGCGGCGGGACGGTTGAGCGAACGGGCGTACTTGGCCAGGTTCATCCTCATGCCGATGTCGCGTTCTCCTTTTATGTCTCCAGCCAGACAAGCCTGCATGCGTCGGATCTGCATATCAGCAAGGCGGTCGGCAAATTCTTCTTCGGTCATCGGTGTCGTCGGTGTAGCCGGGTGTGCATGGTGGGAAATTGGTTTGAAACCGGCGTCGGATATTGGTGATGCGTGCGGTGTAGGGGCACGTCTTTCTGTTGGCGGCACGACGATTGTAGTCGGCGCGATTCTTGTCGTTGGTGCGTACGTCGCCACGTTGCTTCCATGAACGGGCTTTTGCGTTTGCGTCCTCCCGCGTGGTTGTTCAGCCTGCGGCGTATAGCGCGGCGGTGCGGGGCGCTCCTCGTCTTCGTCGTTGTAGCGTTGCTGCCAGTGGTTGCGGTCTCGCGGCAAGTCCCTATTCGGACAGTTCCTTCGCGTATGACCCGTCTTCCAACAATGGTGGCACTTAGCTTTGTTGCGGACATATGCTCGTCCCGCAGTCAAGTCCATGGCGTCGGGGTTGCTTTGGTAAGCAAACCACCCGGTATTCTCCGCAGCCTGCGCTTCCTGCGCGGCATCAGCCTCGGCACTACCCCAAGAGGTAGGCGGCACGTATGGGGTCGAGTCTTGTATCGGTGCGGCGTTGAACGTGTTCGGGCCCTTCCAGCCAGCTTCTTCAGCGGCAGGCGCGACAGTCGCGTTCCACATTGCGTCTTGCAAGTCAGGGCCAGCGTCGTGGTACAGCTGTGTCAGCTCCTGCACTTGTGTTCGTACGTCGGGCACTGCTTCTTCATGCAGGTCAGCCTCGATCATATAGTCCGGGATTCCGGCATCGCGGTAGTTCTTCAGCCGGTCCTTTCCAAACTTGGCGATGAACTTCTTTTCCCAAGAAGGTCTGGACGGCGACTTAGCTGGTTGTGCCTTTTCGGCAACTTTCTTCTTGGCGGGTTCCTGCTTGACAGCACGCGTCTTCTTGCGCGGCACAGGGGCTACCCTCTCTCTGGGTTCTTCGACGTATTTTTGTACAGCCTCGTCAGGCACCTCCGAGTAGTAGTAGTCGTCTACTTCGTCTTGGCAGCCGTATTCTTCTCTCGCGTCGCCACGCGGCTCTTCGACGTATTCATCAACCTCGTCAGGTTCTTCCTCTGAGTCTTGGCTATCATTGTCGCACAAGGAGGGTGGTGAAGGTACTTCCCAATTTGGATAGTCCTCATCAACGGAGCTCCAATCTTCGGCGTCCGGATCTTCAGCTGCGACGTATTGTTCTCTCGCGTCGTCACGCGGCACAAACTCCTGTACGAATCTCCGGATTGTGTCTTCCAGGATGTCTTCGTCATCGTCATCCATGTCCGTGGCACGCCATTCTTCTATTTGAGCTAGGCGTTCTTCAGCCCACTGGTCGACAGGATCTCTGAACAAGGAAAGGAAAATCGTTGCAAGCTGGTATTGCGAGAATATTGGACTTAGCTGTCCGGACCATCGGTCCCATGAGTCCATGAAGTCGGGTGCGCGTTCGCAATCCCCATTGAACATCTGCGGCATCGCAGCCAGCCCAGAGTCTTCGTCTTCATCTTCGTCTTCAGCCAGTTGTTCTTGGGTGTCGGCGTCCCCTTCGGCGTACAGCCGGTTTTCTTCATCGCTTTGCCCTTCGTCAGCCAGAGTTTCCTCGGCAGGGTCTTCTTCTTCGTTCTCGTCGTTGTCGTCAGCCAGAATTTCTTCGGCAAGTTGCGCAGCCTGGGTTTCCCCGGCGAGTTCTTCATCTTCATCTTGCCCTACAGCCTGAGGGTCGTCCTCGGCGGCATAGATGTCGTTGTCGTACTCTTCAGGATGTTGCTGTTGATGGCGGGCACTGATCGCCCAGATATAGTCTGTTGCAGCCTGCTCGTAAGCGGCGGGATCTTTGTATTCTTCGTAATCTTCATAGTGTTCTTCAGCCTGCTCATAAGCGGCAACACTGTCGTCGTCGTTGACGTAGTTCTCGAGGATTTGATACCGAGACATCTTGTGACGGAAAGGTAGGAGAAGCTTGACTTAATGTAACGTTCCACCGGACGTTCCTTCTTGCGGACTGCGCAAGGCTACTAGCGGGACCTAACGATCACAGAGGATGTCGACTTCACGTACTCGTTCGGCTATCAGCTCACAAGTGAGACGTAATAGCGTTGTCCAAAGGGTATTGACGGCGGTAAGGGCCAGAAAGAGTAGAAGACGATCAAAGGCGATAGACAACCGGCCAATGATATAGTGGGGAGGAGTCGCGACAGACAGCCAGCGACGAGTATAAGCGGGAAAGGAAGGGATAGCAGACAGCGGCAAAGACAGCACACTGGAGCACAGCTAAGGACGATGGAGGGGCAAAGAGGCAGACAGCCGTCTATTGCAATGCAGAGCCAAATGAACCAACAGCCAACGAATGGCAGTACAAATGGGTGGACAATCCAAGAAGTCAAGCTTAGGTCTTCAGCGACCATAAGCCTCTCTACTTATACACATCCAAGGAGGTTTGAACCCCAGCTTGGAACTCCGAAACCCTAGTATACGAGTCCTAGGTATGAGTCACAACTACGTCAGAGATAAGAGTCAGCCAATGGCGTTACGAGCGCATGGCACGAGTCAGAGATAAGGAACATGAGGCATACAGCCATCAAACACGAGGCAGTCTAGATCAGTCTGGGTCCAATCGATAACGAGTCACAAACACGAGGCGTTCTAGGCCGGTCCAGGCACAAGCTCATCTGGACCCATCTGGTGCAGGTCTAGCCAGGTCACGTGCCAGGGTCACGTGACGGGCGGGCGCTAAGATCACGTGCGCTACTCCCAGTATTCTGGATCGCTTCGCTGAGCGCTTCCGGGTTCGTAATAGTAGTGCGTGGGAGACTTAGCTCTTTCGTGGACATGGTCAGCCACAAGTCTTGCTACTTCAACCTCTTCTTCCGCGTATTCTTCGGCGCTTTTCCTCCTAGCGGTGTTCGGGGTCTTCTGGTGGGGTGCACGAGGGACGGTCGAAGGCGAAACCGTAACACCAGGATTGTCTGGACCTCATCCATCAACTCAGCCTGGCCATGGGCGTAATAGCCCAGGAGGTCAAGGATCTCACGCAGGCAGTCGGCGCATCTCACGCCGCCAGGCCCCATTCAAATGGTAACAAAAAGGACATAGTGGCCCGCCCAAAGCCTTGGGACGGGAAAGGCGACTCTACGGAAGCCCGTCATTTCCTTGCCGCTTACCATAACTGGGCCGGCTCAGTTGGAGACGCAATGAACACCTGGAACGATGCAGACAAGAGGTGGTACATTGACGAAGGTCGATGGACCGCGGCCGCCCTCAACCTTATGGAAGGGGACGCGAAAACCTGGGCCCTTCCATACTTGGAAGAGGCAAATCAAGGTGGATCGCCATTCGGCGGAACCTTTGCCGGTTTCATCAAGGCTTTTAACCTCAGGTTTAGTCCGCGGGACACCACAGATTTAGCGCGAGAAGCGCT
>JAKEYF010000254.1:0-82358 GCA_021527775.1 Lactarius sanguifluus
TAATGTCCGTGCTCGGTAATAGCGGCTCGAACCACCCCCCAACTCTACAAGCGCTTGAAGAAGCCGCCGGAAGAGAACTGGGTGTAGTACGGATCAGCTTCGGGTTAGCGAGCTGTTGGGCCGATGTTTGGCGAGTGCGGTGCTGGGTTCTCAGGGCACTCAAGGATCAATGGGCAATCCAATCTTCCGGGGTGGGGCCTTCGGCTGTTGGGATCATCGATGATGGGGTCGACTCAGGGAGGGCCGTGGGAACGGCGTTTTGATCTGCGATGGATGGGAGTCTTTCCGATGTGGATCTGGTTTTGGAGGAACACACGATATTGAGGTCACCACATGCCGCTTGTTGTAATATCTTGTAAACTTACCCTGTATATATATTTATTCTCCCCGTCGTGTAAAAGCAAGCTAATTTGGCACCTCCTTCGTTCATATCATGATTCGTGTCTGAGTGACCATCAATCAGCGCGCAAATGAGCCATCTTGCAATGCCCACAGGTCAACGTGTCAACGCCAACTTTGAAGGCCAACACAGCCCGCAGTGGCGTGTGGGGCGGCAAAGTTGACATATACATCTAGGTGTCAGTGCGGCGAGTATGCGGCGGGGTCTCCGCATCATCTGTCTAAGACAATTTTTACCCCAGAAGCTGCAAACGAAACGGATTATTTCGAGTTGTCCGCGGCTAGGCGGTATGACTGTACTCTTTTTTTCTCTCTCTGCATCACTTCGTGTGCGGGCGCCACGGGGTAAGGTGTCCGTACAGGAAAAGAACCCTGTAGTCTTCAATCGCCAACTGCGAGCAGTATAATGACGCATTACCCTGAAAAGTACATATCTCCGAGTCCGGTCCGCATTATAAAGCCCTGATAAAGTTGTTCCGGAATTCGTGTCGGCTTAAACCGACAGCTGTGATCCAGAGGTGTCTGCCTGGGAGCGGCCAGGGTCGATGATGCTTGCGATGATGGGTTGGAGGTCCCGAGTCACCGAAGAGTCACGGTGCGTGGTCCTGAGTCCTGATCCGATCTTTAAGGGGAAAAAAAAACGACACCACCCTCGTGTCCTCTCACGCTCTGTTTCGGAATTCCCGTTTTCATACAGGACACGTCTTGGGACACGTCGGTGCTGATGCACTGATGGTTTCTGGAGCAGTCCTGGGGTTGTATGAACTATGAACTATGAATTTCAAATATCAAACCGACGTCACGGTCGTGATGCGTTAGCGGGGAAGACCGCTACGCTTCTCGAACCAGCTGCAGACTCTTTGAGTCTTCTTCTTGGCTCGAAGAGCAAGGAACGGAAACACGGAAGCAAAGAACACAACAGAACTTCCGCGTCTGTGGAAGATTGGTGGAAACCGCCGTTCGTGGATCCAAAAAAAAAAGAAAAACCGCCCTTGAAACCGCCGTTCGTGAGTTGGCGCACGTGAGTTGGCGCACAGTGCAAGGCACAGTGACGACACTAATATCTCTTTTTTTGAATCGGTTCAAGGTTTTGGTCTCGGCGATTACGATTTGGGATAGGATTCAGAGACACAAAAGAGCCGACCATCTCGGGCCTCAGGACCAAAAAGGGAAATAGGTCGATTCTGATCTACAACGACACCTTGACTCGGACAAGTGATATTGTACTTAACGCCAATTTAAAAGAACACTGTCTCAGAAGGACAGTTGGCCCTTGTTTGGAAATGGTCGCTCGATGGCCCGCGGAGCTGGAAGCGCGTTGATTGACTTCGCAACGATACACCCAGAACTAACTAGACAATGCTGGTATTGGGCATTGGACCTCAGGGCTGCCCTCTCCTTTTTCCCTACACAGAAACCTGGTACGCAAGGTTGTTGAGATACGTATATATTCGGCCTCCAAAAACCAACTGTTCCACTCTTCTGACTTCCATTGACTCATGATTCCTTAAGACTCGTTCGCCGTTGCGCGCACGAGTGCTGCAAATGCCTCCGAGCGAGGATGTACCAGGCACTTAAACGGTTCAGGGTAGCTAGAGGAAACTCGCCACTTAAAACCCGCAGAGCAAACGTTCCAAGGCAAAAATAACGCACGCAACGATTCCAGACGCGAACAACTCTTTTGGCGGATCGTCCTCCACCGGAGAAATCTCGAACGCCGCCAGCACGCCCACGATAGCAGCCCACACGCTTTCTCGGGCCATGAAGCGGCCCGGGCACTCGCGCCGCCCGAAACCGAATGCGACATCTGGGAAGGCAGGGGCGCCAGGTGCGAGCCAGCGCTCTGGCTGGAACCGACTGTGCTCAGGGAATGTGGCGGGGTCATGCATAATCGCCCTGAGAATAGCAACAGAATTGAGGCCGATATCAGAAGAGAGGGAGCCTGAGGGGCGAAGCGCACCATGCGTTCCCAATCACGATAGAACCTGCAGGGATGAAGTAGCCCTCGTACATATCACCCTTCGTGACACGGTGCGGAATGCCTGATGCACGTGCTGGTCAACTCCATATGATATTGGGACTGTCATGTTCACCCACCAAGTGGGGCGACAGGATGCCATCGGAGAACCTCCTTTAGGACCGCGCTGACGTATGGGAGCTTGTCCTCATCAGAGAAGTCTGGAAGTCGGGAGTCCCCGAGCACAGCGTCTATCTCTGCGTGCGCAGCACGTTGCACTTCTGGGTAGAGTGCCATCGCGAGGAAAAATGTCTGCAGAGCAGCGACCGTCTTCGGCGCGGTCAGCAGACCAAGGGAAACTCTATGTTCACAAAACGCACAGTATCAGCACCGCCAAGATACATGTTTCCAGGGAGGATTTTGGCAAGTCGAATGTCTTCTGTGGTGGATTTGTCATTCAACTGCGTTGCCAGAGCCGCAGCAACAGAACTATTGGCCGTTCCGTCCACCTGGACGCGAAGCAAAAGATATTTCGCAATCTGGCGGATACCGGGTAAGAAAATAAATAGTGAGCGCACCAGAGCGGCCTGCACCAGAGCATAGGGCTCGTCTATCATTGCAGTTACGTGGGGCTGCCAGTTTCGACCTTCGCGCTTGAAGGAAGCACCAGGGAACCAATGAGGCATGTGAATCACTATATTTAAAAGGTTGACAGAAGGTATCCCCGAGAATGGAGCCTGGGAAACCTACGCCAAGGGACCAGGTCAAATAGTCCACCGCCCATGCTCGACGCAAGCGAGACGGCGTGTAGCGCCTTTTCCGCAAGTGCGACGTATGGATCACCCTGAGAACGGACGTCGATACCATATGCGATCGCTAGGATGACCTGTCCAGCCATGCTAGGTTATTTGTCACACAGTCGCTCAGAAAGCGGCAAGGTCGGCCAAGTCAATCAGGTGCAACTCACTGCCGCAGGTGCTGGGAAAAGCTTTCGGGTGCCTGAAGTAAGTTGCGAAGGAGGCGATGCACCGCGTGCTGCTCGAGCGGACGGTACGCCTTTGCCGCGACCGGGTGGAAGTGCGCGTGGAGCCCACGGCGGAGGCTACGCCAACGAGCACCGTACGGGATGAAGCCGGCTACCCAGTCCATTCCCAGGCTGCCATTGGATGACGTGTTTGACAGGGTTCAAAAACGAACATAGGGGGTTAGCTGGCTCACATAGTGTTCAACGCTACCAAAGATGGCCTGAGAGCCATCAGATATCGCTACGCGGTGCGTTTACTGCAAATACCTATCGGAGTATATCGACGAGCGCTTGTCAAAAAGCTCATTCGCAGCCTTTGCAGAATTGACGATGACCATATGCGTGCCAAGGACGTCGACGTGTACAACGTCTGAACCTGAGACGATTAGGAATCGCATGACGCGCTTAAAGAAAGAAGTCGAAAACGGTTGAGGTGCTGTACCATACTGGTCTGACCACTTTTTGTATGTCACCCATTCTTCGCGGGAGGGCATGTCGAGTAGGTTGCCGATCATCGGAATGCGCTTGGGCCCTGGGGGATAGGGTAATCCTCTATAACTTGAACGCACACGGCGTATAGTGTACGAGAAGGCAGCAAGAAGGAAGGCCGCGACTGGGAGGAGAACATCGAGCTGGATGGGAGTGGGCATAACGAGAGAACAGTGTAACTCAAGTGCGGTAAGATGTTTGCTTTTATGTACCTTGAAAAGCGCAGATATCAGGGGTATGTCGCCAGGGCTAGCGCCCAACGACTGCCAGCTTGACTGCCAGTGTGAGAATACTGGACATGAACTTGAAGGTACAGGCCGATTGGAGATAGTAGTGAGCCGTATCGAAGTGCCAAGACCGGACCGCGGACATAAATCTCGTATCTATGATCTATAAAGGCGAAAAATGGGTAGCGGAGAGAGCAGTTTGTTCATTACAGTAAGTCAACGAAAGCAAAAAGAATTGCAAACCAAATTTGTGACCGCCGTGAGTTCGTGAAAAATGGCCACTGTCACACACCCTGACCGTGACTCGGACTACCACCAAGACCAGTTGGCGTAATTTCGCAGACACACGTGACGCAAAAAGTCACGTTTTTCGGCCACAACCGAAAGTCCGAATTAAACACAGACTTTTCCGAAAGTTCGGCCACTTAGAATATTTTCGATAATGTAATATATTTATGAAATTCATTGACAAATACAAACGTCCAAAATGAGTATAAGACGATTGTGTAAGCAAGAACCGAGAAAAAGCTCAAAGTCGATTGTTCAGTAGACACCAACCAAACATTTAAGTCGATTTATTGAGTGGAAGGGGGAAAATACATATGGTACAGGATAGGAATACTGCATGTAAGGACAATAAATAAATGATGACACTGCAGGTAGCGGCACGGGAGGCGCGTGCATATACCTAAACTACATGCAGGAGTTTGGGGGTGTGAAGCGTCGCAAGCGGTTGCGCAGGCCTCCGCGGGGCGCAAGAAGTCGCATGGGGGTTTGTGGCAATCGCGGACGTGTCCGTGTCAAAGGGTTAAGGCCGCGCACAAGTGCAGCGAGGTCGGAAACGGAAACGGAGGGCTACACTGAACCCTGCTGGATCAGGTGGTCGCAGGTGGTCGGAAACAATCGTGCACTCTTCCGCGCGACGCGAAACTTCACAGAGGCGGCCGCCTTGGTCGGTAACGCGTCACGTTCGAACCGCTAAGGCCGCGCATAAATGCAGCACGCTGAAGAACGCGAGGGAGCTCTGAAATGTGGGGGAGAAGTATTACTTTCTTTGGGTGTTAAAGTTGTAAATCCAATATACCAAAGACAAGTAAGCTAAAGAAGTGTGTAGAGAGCACAGGAAGCGCGGCCGAGTGCAGGAATGCAGAAGGCATTGCAAGGTAGCTAGAAACTGCAAAAAGTGTGAACTCACCGGCAACTGGCAGAGCGCGCAGGCATATCAGTGGCGGAAGCAGTCGTGCAGGCCTCCGCGGGGCACGAGATGTCGTAGATATGTGTACAGCAGTCGAGGGCACGTCTGTGTCGAAGAGCTAACGCCGCGCGTAAGTGCGGTAAGGCCGGGAGGAGGAACAGTGGGCTACATGAAACCCTGCTTGGGTGGTTGGTTGCATGTGGTCGGGAACGGTCACGCACACTTCCGCGCGACGCGAAACTTCGCACAAGTGGCTGCCTTGGTTGGTAACGCGTTGTGCTTGAGTCGCTAAGGCTGCGCACAAATGCAGCACACCGGGGAATGCAAGGGATGAGCTACACAGGGAAAAGGGGAATCCTAAAACACGTAGGGAACTGAATGAGGGAAGTCAAGCACTCACAGAGTGCGCCATATGGGTCTTCATCTAATGAAGTCTCTGATGGGGGATCGGTGAAGCAGGGGATGATGGTACGGTCGCATCCCGGGCATCCTCCCCACACGTTTGTCTGCTCCCCACACGTTTGTGGCATTCTCCGGTGGCATTGTAGCTTACTTGAGTTCATTAGTAATAGTACAAAAATCATTTTATTTGTTTAGAGTAAATACGAGATTTATCGGACTTGCTGAGTTTTGAGTCGGCGGTCTTCAAAATTCTCCTCCCACGGACGTCACGTGTGTCTGCGAAATTACAAGGACTACCAAGACCACTACCTCTTGTCTAACTTAATAGCTTCGGAGAGTTTTATTTTATTTTATTTCTCCTCCGCAGCTGTAGCCATTAACTTTATCTGGTCTCATTCCGAGTCCTTCCCAATCTTTCTCGGTGATGCCTCTATGACTGCTCATCCCAACGATTGCGGCTCCGCGGCGGATCCGCATTACTGTAAGAAAAAGGCGTCGACTTTTTTGGGAAATGCCCCACATAGAGCTTTGACTCTGGTCCCCTCCGACGGCCGTGCATTGAGACTCTATTCAAAGTCTCCCGTGATCACTCCAGCCAACTCATGTGCCGAGCCGTGCTGCGACCGACCCGGGTTCAACGTCCAAAAGCCATTCCCAACTCCTAAAGAGTGACTGAGACCTAGAAGCAGTTTTGTACATGAGAGTATTGGCGTTTGAAAGTATGATGGTTAAGTTGTGTGGCGACCGCTATCTATATGCGTTTTGTGAATGGAAGCGTGGGTATTCTCTCGGTCACAGCGAGGGATGATAGTACCCGTGCAGAATCTGCATAGCTGCTCAAAGCGCTCAACTGCGACTTTAAGCGTCGTCATAAGCTGGTGACCCACATTTAGTGGCATTCAGTACCCATTGGTCACCGTCACTACCCAAGTGAACCACACCAACAATCACCATTAATCACCACCGAAGGAGCCACCACGTAAATAGTCGACTTCGGTTGGCCGGTATTGTACTGTAGCCCCATAGTCGCCAACAGTTTACGGGGGGCGCATTGTGCCCGGGGTCTTCAAGTTCTTAGCGATACCTTTTTTGTTCATGACGCATGGCCTCAAGATAAATACTGTTCAAAAAAAAACAAGAGTCACTGGCACTTGTCTCTCTCAGATCAACCCCATGATGGCACTGTCCGCGGCCGCAGATCAACTGGATGTGGATGAGGTAAAAGAGTTCAACTCAAGGTTCAACTTTTGAGGTGGTCTGACTGGTCTCCACGAGCAAGTGTGCACGTGCACGGGAGGGCCGTGAATTGTAAGTTATTACGGCACCTATAAACTCTAACCAATCCTTGGACCTTGTTGCATACGCCTGCAGAATACAACCCGGATCCAGAAAACAAAAGTCGACGACACCCTTCAGAACAATCAAGAGAACAATGTCACTTGGCGCTCTGTCTCGCAGCCAACCGATGTCCGAATTATTTCCTGACGCGTGCTGAGATGTGGCACCTACTCTACTCGAGCTTTGGAACAAGAAAGGTATTTGTCACAGTTTTTGTAGCGCGAAGGAATTGATGGCTCAAGCGCAATACGCCACGCTGCCAGAATTCCCATGGCGATCTGGGCTATTGTATTCGATCTCACTTCAATGGGTCTGCAGGAAACGCTCATTTAATGTGTTCTTGCGAGGCCCTTCCAATCTTGGTATATATACATGCGAGGTGCGCCTGTGTCAAGGCACTCTGTTCTACATTGACTCAAACCCAGCTCCTTCATGCCGCTATTCGTCTCTCACATTATCTCCCGGACTCCAGAAGAAGCTGACGCAAAGCCCATTCGCCGGCGCTCAACAACAATCTCAATGATGGAAGAAGAATTCGGCATGCGTGCACCGCCTCGGGCTGTGGGGCGCTTCGGTGAGAGCAACACCCACGCCTATCCCAGCACGATAGCCCGAGTCTGACCGTGCATAAAGGCATACCCTCGAAGCTCTGGATTCTCCCTCCAAAGCGCAGGCATTCTACCACCCAGGCCCCAGAACCACGTCGAAGTTCTTTTCTGGCGGGCTCCTGGGAGACCATGTGGGACTGTGATGCAGAGGGGTCATACCTAGTGGAAATGCCTCCAGATGAGGATTCAGAAGGACTTTTGGATGGCGTTCTAGGTAGCGGGGTGCAGGGTGAGGAGCTCGATCGGGAAGTCACCACACCAACATGCAGTGCATCATGGAGTACGGATGAGGAGGCGACACCTCTTTTCTCTTCAAATTTTCCAAGACAGCCTGACCACAAGGAGTGGGATGAAGGAAAGCTCCTCGGAGAGCCCATTTTGGACGATGCGCCAGCAGTTAACAGACTCAACTAGGCTCGTTCCTGACAGTCGACTCTCCTTTAAACAACGTTCCTACCGATCCAAATCGCACATTGTTAAGTACGATCTTCACGAAAATTTCCCTTTGGCGGTGCCCCGGTGATGTAATTTCTATAAGACGGTTGAACCGAAAATAAGATGCACGTCGAAAGGCGTGTCAAGAGGCGAATTGATGAAAATTCTCTCTGCGCTGAGTGTTGTCACCACTGAAAGTTCTCCAACTAATTCAACACCGTCAGCCTGTTCATATCTGAGAATGGCCCGCTGGCAGCCTTGGAGTAATCGGCACGTTTGGTCTCTACAAAACCATGTCTCAACTCGTACCGAACTGTGTCGTTGGTTATCGGAATACTTGGAGCTGCTTCCGCACACGACGAAACACAAGGCATCAGCTTCGAAGATTGCAGGTCCGTGATTCACTGACAGGTACTCATCCAGAATCCTGCAGCCTCTGTGCGTTATGACCTCGAGAAGTATCGCACCTGAGGCATTTCAGCTACACCCGCATCATTTCGAGATGCGGGGTGCCCTTAAGTCTTGCCTGCAGATTATACTCAACGGATTCGGTACCACCAGCGTTTGCTCGGCTGGTCGAGACATGACAAAACGTTACCCTGCATTCTCCGGGGCACGCGTACGAATAGCGGACCTGTCACACCAACCGGGCCTTCACCTTTCTTACGTTATACTGTAGGAGCGACACGAAAGTAACATTGCTCTCTTGTTCTTTTATCGTACAAGGAGCAACGCACTGTTATCTGTCTCTGTCTGCCGAACCTATCCAAAGAATCCCTCGAAACCTCAACCGAGTCCTCCAGACGACGCAAGAGTAAGGGATCCTCGCAAGCGCGGTACTAAGCTAAGTTTGCTTGAAGGGATGACTTAGCAAGGGGCGAGACGAACTCTCGGTTTACAGTGTGAGCCCGCACATATGCAAAATCACTGCGCTATCCCATCATTGTCTCAGTGCACCGTGATGAGGATGCCGAACACCACTCCGATGAGCGCCGTGAGGGAAACCGCCTGGACGAATACGCTCAGGCGAGCGGCGGGGAAGAACCCCTGGGGCAACGCGCGCTGGACAGCAAAGTACCGCTGTGTACCTGTGTACGCACGGGGAAGAACAACCACCCACGATATCGTGAGCAACTACGCGGGGCTCCAGAAATCGGAGTAGTGAAGGACGATCCGCTCACCCAAGCCAAGCACGGCGATGCCGAGCCCTATCAGAACGGCTCCCAACGGTCGTGCGTACTGAGCGGCCGACACCCGGTTGTTCAGAGAACCGGTCGCACTTGTGCTCGCGGAGATACGGAATAGCTGTATAAGTGCTGGACGTGTGTTGAGCTCAAACGCGACGGCACCTAAAATTGGTGGGAGACGCACCCACACCAGCGGATGCAAACGAGAGACTCGTACGGACGTACGCCAAGAAGGTGCGTTCGGAAGCGAGGTGATCGCGTGCAACGGAGCCAGTGTTTTGCAGGGTTAGCGAGAGGCTGAAGGGCAGCACGGTCGGCCCCACCGCCACGTCGCCGATTTTATGTCTGGATGAGGACGGTGAGGGTTGGGGGTTAGCGGACGACCCGGACTGCTGGTCAACATCGTCGTCAGGATTCATTGCTGTATGTTGCCAGATAAATGAGAACTATTGGAGGCTCCGACGCTTCTCGTGATTTCGCGGTCCGCAGAGCGTGAGAAAAATGATTGACACATGGTCTTCTGTGAACGACAATACCTTTACTGCTAATAACGGTGTCGTATGCTTCCAAAGGATACTACTCGAGTCAGAGCACAACATTTAGGTTCAAAGACGACGAGTTACACAAGATAGAAAAGTGGAGGTGAGACGGGGATGCCTTGGGGATGCGGATAGTATTCGTGCCCCAGAACCCCGACGTGCGTACAGTAAAAAAGTGAGCAAAGCGCCCGAATCAATTAACGTGCCATGCTTTCTGCGAATATCAGCTCCTCCGAAATCTTATCCCTAGGCGTGACAAGGCATGGGAATGGATTTGGACGGCTTCAGGCGTAGGTCAGCTTTCTACCGATGTGAAATAGTGAGCATTCGGTACCTTACGATAGAACCTGTATATGAGTAGCTGAAGGGGCCATCCTCAGGATCTGGCCGCCTGACATTGAAAACTGAGAGCACAGATGCGACAACAATAAACAATGTGGCATCAGCAAAGTGCTTCCCAGGACATATGCGTTTCCCATATCCAAAGGCTGACATCAGCACTGGATCATCCCGCAGTGTCCCGTCCTGATTAAGGAATCGCTCAGGCTTGAAGGCATCTGGTTCCGGGTACACGGTCGGATCGTGTAAAATTGCCCTTCACGTAAGTTAGTTGGGACCAGTCTAGCCCAGGCCTGAGCGCAGAAAAGATAGCTCACCACGTGTTTCCAAAGACCACCGCACCTAATTGTCGAGTCAGCAACTGCACAGGTCCACCCATAAAACTGACTCACCTTTTGGTATAAAGAAGCCCTCATAAATATTATCTTCGATGACAGCATGAGGAAGGGCTTTAGGCAGGATGAATGGATACCTATAGTGTTTGTCACTAGTTAATAGCGCACCTAACGGGGTCGCAGGCCTCCACCTCAGGACTTCCTTGCACACTGCATCGACGAAGGGCAATCTCGGACGATCTTCAAAAGTAGGAAGTCGCTCTCGACCTGTCACGGCGTCAAGCTCTGTCTGTGCCTTGATACGCAGGTCGGGGTGAAGCAGGATTGCGAGGAAAGCCGTCAAGATAGCAGACACGGTCTATAGAAGATTCAAAATAGGTTTTTATGCTTCTGGGTATTAATTGCGAACGCACAGTGTCTGCCGCAGCTATGGAACGACTTAAGATATTGGTGCTGTGAGCGCCGCCAGTGTGGGCCTTACTGACCTGTATACAACGTGGCTAATGCCTCCTGGATCGTTTTCTCCACCTTTACTCTTTCGGACCCTCCTAGCCGTTCCGCTTCTTGCAAATTCTTAAGGGCAAGTGACGGCCGCGCCGTGCCGTTGAACTTGTCAAGACGGGCTAAACTTCTACAACATGTTGGGCATTGATTGTGTCCTCACTTACCATGCTTTCCTTGACGAACCGAATTGGTTCGTGCACAACCTCATGCCCAATATCACGGCCAATGCAGGCAAGCGGCTTGTAGCTAAACCACGGCAGCCATTCAGGAATATGTCGTACTGAGGGAATGGCCATGAGTGGTCAAAACACTGTATGTGACAGGAGATACAAACAAAAAGGGAGTCCATTCACAAGCAGATCACTTGGAAGCGCAGTTTCACTCCCCATCTGTGATGCTTTTCTGGAGGCTTCGACCATCCTGTCATCACGCCCTTCAACCTCGTACCCGTACGCCATGTCGAGTGTCAGCTCGCCTTGGAGGCTAAATATTGGTTGGTTAATGATCAATAATCCTAGACGAATCGGAATTAAAAAAATGCTGACAGCTCGACGTGAGCCTCCCATTCATGTGGGCTTTCGAGCAGTCGGGTGAGTAGTAAGCGTGCCTTCAGCTGCTGAAGAGGTCGGTATACCGAAGCTGCCCCAGTGCCCAGACCACGGTCGAGGAGCTTTCGTCCTAGACGCCATTTCTCGGTATATCTCGCGAGCGCCAACACCCATTCATACTCCATCCTGTGCCATATCAGAAGAAATGCAGAAGCAACCAAGTGAATCACGTACATTTTGAAGAACGGAATCTCGGGTCTGTCAGAGTAGATATCTCCACGTTTCTCAAGCAAATCCTTGGTGGCCTTGATCGAGCTCAAAACGACGATGACCTGTCCGAAAATGTGGAAGGACTGTATATCACCTGCGACAGTCGTTTTCAAACTGAAATACGCCCAGGGAAATAATTGTCATACCGTATTTCTTGGAAAAGTCAGTGTATGCAAGCCAGGAGTAGTCTTTCGGGATATCAAGAACATTTCCGATGATAGGAAGAGGCCGCGGGCCAGGAGGATAAGGGGTCCCTCTGCGCCTGCGATGGTCCCAGAAAGCGCGAAGAGCGAAAAGTGAGGACAAAAGGACAAAAAGCTCAATGACGGGCACTGGCATAGGCCATCGGGAAAACCCTACCCTGCTAATTAGTGCTAATTAGCGTTAATTAGCACATAATCGCCCATTTGCCGTTTTAACTATCCCCCCCATCAATTATCACTAATTTATCACTAATTTTTTGCAAACCCCTCGCTAAAGGATGTTTAAGAAGTGGTTAAAAATGTCTAAATTGATGTAAATCTGCTAAAACAGGGGCACGATGCCAGTGCATACAAGATACAAGAATGAGTACGTATTAGAACTGTGTGCTATTGTCGTCCTTGCTACCTTCCTCCTCATCATTGCAACCATCGTCCTCGTCCTCGTAGCCATTGTCGTCACGGAGTCAATGTTGCCCAGTCGTTGTCGGCGGTGGGGACAAGCATGCTGTGTTGGCGGTGGCGGAGTCTTGTGCGCAGTGTTTGGGTGGCATCATGTCGCGGCTTGTGCGCAGCGAGCTGGCGTGGTGGTGGGCCTTGTGTACCGCATTGGGGGTGCCATTGTGGTGGGACTTGCGTGTCATGATGACATGGTGTCGGGCCCAGGCCCCACGCAGCGGGGTGATGTCGGTGGACTTGTACGGTGCGAAGGACAGAGGCGGGGGGCACGGGCTGACGTGTGGTGGGGCAGCGAGATAGCGGAGTAGTGACGTGGCTCTGTGACACAAATGAGAAACAATATGAAACAAATGAAGAAAAAAAAAACTTATCTTGGTGCACTGGGCTGAAGCCAAGCTCGTCGTCAGTGGCATGTTCGTACTCATGGTAGTTGCAGTCATAGTGCGGTGGCGTCATGGCGACTTGCAGGCCCATGGAAGGTGGTGTGATTTGCGTACCCCAGCGTGGGGGCGGTTGGCTATGGTAGCTCCACAGCGGCACAGCCAGATGTCTGTAGTTGACGTAATATGAGCCATCCAACTCACTCGATGCCATTACGCACCTCTTTTCATGGTCGCAGTGCGGGCTGCTTCAATACCAAGGACATCGACACAGTTATTCAACATCATGATGTCAACTCACCACCTGCGTGGGGTTCTTGCCATCAGTTTCGAAGTGGGAAGAAGAAAAAAAAACCGAAAGTGACTACAGTAGCCTAGCAAAAGTCTTGAGGGAAGGGCGAGGGTGTTCAAAGTCAACAAGTCAGCGTACAGTGGCGTGTTGACTTGCGTGGCTGGCATACCTTCCCACGCCACATATTGAGCCTCCGCCCAACCTCTTTTTTTGTCTAAGTCGATTTGAGTGCGGGTGTGGCGTACAGACATCAATTCCAGGTTCCAAGCCTTCCCACTACCGCCGTAGCTGCACACCCCACGACTACGACTACGACTCGTCTCGTCTCCGCTCCCGTTCTTGCTCCCGCCCTCGCCCTCGTACGTTCGCGGTCGCACTGGCTTTCGTCATCGCAGACGCTCCGGACTCGGCTCATCTTCCTTCCTCTGTAATCCCTACGGGATCCCCTCAGCCTTCGAACTCAGAAGGACTCAGCTCCGTACAGCGGCCGTGGCGGGGGGGTGTCAGCATAAGCTGCAAGCTGCAACAAGTGCAACGACGGCGGTGGTGGAGTGACTATGGCGGCGGCAGCTGGGCGGCGACGACCAGGACCACGACAAGCAGACCGTAACGGCGGCGGCGGAGGACGACGGCATATGCAGCTGGGCGGCGACGACCACAACCCGACCACAAAGACCATGAACGACTCCAGAGGAACCTAACAACGGCGACGGCAGCAGCGGAGGATGGCCGCGACCACGACGAAGCGACCACGACCAGACAATGGCGACTGCGACTACCATGATCACCGTGATGACAGCAGCGGCAGAGATATATACAATTAACGGTGTAGTGTGTAGTGCAAACATAGGGTACTGTCAATGCGCACACAAATCGGAATCGAAATGAAAAAAAATGCGCAAAATTTTAATGAAGTTGATGAAAATTTAGAGTAAACTAAATGCATCATCGTATTTACAATCGCTTAGCGCGTTTATTGGGGTTAGCGCTAAATTTGACAGGATTTGCAGGGTGGGTTTTTCCCGATGCCTAAGGGTCATAGTCAGAGTGCAAGGTCTACTGCCTGCCACCTACTGTACTATATATACACGGCAATGAGGCGAATAGAGAAGTCATGCCACAGAAGATAAATTTAACTAGAAGCGCTCAGCGCTCGATGTCAGGGGACCGGGGACCATTGACCATCCTCCATCCATCGAAGGGGTCCGACTACTGTAAAGGGTCCGTTTACTGTAAAAGATTGAAACGGTGCTTGCCGGATTCTGCAATGAACAGCCAAGTCCAAGTCCGCGCCACTCTTTGTCAACTTTGTCAATTCCGACAACTCGGAGTCCTACAGTAATCATCGAATCATTCTGTAGACTGGGACTACTGCACCATGAGAAGTGCCGAATAGTGATTGCTCGCTTCCGCTTCGCCGGATACTAACACGCGATGCCTTTCGCTTCTCCGATTGTCTTGTCTGACTTATTTTGGCGTCTGACGTCCGAGGACTTCTGTTTCAAGTTTTGAACAACCTGGGCCTCCCTCACGGGTGCCTCCGGCTTGTTGTTGTTTCTTTACTTCAATAAAATTGGTTCGGCCCCTCGTTCGGGTCGGTTGATACTGGTGGTCACGGTGCTTCTGAGCTGATACTGTAGTGATCATGTATCACTCCGGTATCACTTCAAAAAGTGCGGCAAATTTTTTTTGATAATTTTGATAATGGAGTGATACAGTATCAAAATTATCGCCAATCAGCTCGGGAGGTTTTCCCTGATGGCCGGTCCTCTGTCAGTGGTTGGAACTTGAAAATTCTATCCTCGACGACATAACTTACCAAAAGTCAGTCGATTGTGCTCAGATGCGCTATTCGTCGAGTGCCACAAATGGCTGAAGGTCCTTCTGGGGTGTGAGAGAAAACGCAAGAGCAATTACTTTGATGACTCCTACTCAAACTCGAGGTTTCTCAGCGTAAAAATTTCAGCAGCATCCTCTTCGAAGTCGGAGACGCAGTCTCCAGCGGCATTATAAGGAACTGGATGGTCATAGTAGGTGCGAGATTCTTGATAGGGTATAACTGGTCCAAGAGTGATTACTACTGGTGAGTGTCAGTTTCAGGTCAGTTTCGAGGTTTCCACAGGGGGACGATCATTCGGCACCTGTAGATTCTTTTGTCCCTGGAACGGTATCAAGCCGCTCTTTCAACGCTGAGTTCTTCTGCAAGTTGTCTTGCCAGAATGGTGCGGCTTGTGCTTCCGCTAGTAGGGCGTCCGCGTGAGGGCACTTGTAGTTCGGTACAAGGGAATCTATCTATGGTCACGTTCAGGGCTCACGCTGAAGCAGAAATCATGCGGATACATTCCCTTTGAGGCTGTGCGTGGGCGGCCCGCTCACGTTTGGTGATTGAAGGGTCTATTCCCGCGAGTACGACACTAGCGACTTGTTTTGTGCAATCAATCTACGCAATCTAATTTCGCTCGGTTCTAGGGAACTCAAAAAACTCCAAGCGGGTGTGATACACTTCCCAAGTCCCGGTTGACAAGAGCACCCAGATATTGCTTGATTTTCCCATGCAGAAAGTTACTGCTACACGACGGCTGGGCGGTTACGCCGCCGTGTGGTATCTGGTGGTTCGTGCCGCGCGCTAGGATGCGATCTTTGTAGATTCAGGCTTATTCAGGTGTTTCCGGTGACTGAGTGAAATGAGGATAAGGCTAATATAGTTATTATAAATTAACTCAAAGAAATATTTAATTGATGCTACCCTTCGAAAATGACTGTCCCCAGGGGACAACAATTCTGCTACAATTACTTGTTTCCAAGCTTGCTTCCACAGAGCGATAAACGCGGGTAGGAGACTCACAACTAACTCGACATGACTTATCCTACACTCGAACTGGATCATGAACAAGATTATTTATTCGGCAGGCGGCGATATATGAAACACAAATCACGATACGCAAACAAACATCGTGGCAAATTTCACCCTTCTGACCTTTCATAGTCTCCGTCCAGAAGGGAAAGGAAAAGAGGTACTTATACACAGATAGAACGAAAATCGGTAGCCAATTGATTAGACCGCATCCAAAACTGTGGCCATGCTATCACTTCCATGCTTCGGTGGAGTCACGGTGGTGGTGAGATACTCGCGTGCAGCTGCGCTCCTAAAGGTGGCGATCATCGATGGATGATAAGGACAGAGATACCAGGTACTTACGGCGCGTTGAAGGGACTGTCGTGTCCGACGTAGAGGAGTAAGTCATAGAGGAAGCATGCGAATAAGCCCCCAAAAAGAGGGCCGAGTGTCGTGCACCAGAACCAGTATTGGTTACGGTACTTGAAAACTGCAGGACGAAGTCCCATCAGCCAGTTCTCTTTCTCGACTTGGTCGTGTCCGTACCTTCACCGCCGTAACCCACCATAAAAGTCATCAGCCGCGGGCCGAGGTCACGGGCTGGATTGATAGCGAAGCCTGCACTTGATTGTCAATCGTGGTTAAACACCTGCTACGAGAGACCTCAAATAACCTGTCTGCATTCCGAATGTCGTACCAATTCCCAATACAGCAAAGAAAATTACGAGCGGGATCATCCCTGGGGGCGGAGGGCCGTTGCGCGGATCTGTGACCGCCCAGACGACTATCAAAAGGAGGAACGTGGCGAAGAACTGCAGAGAGAACAAGGGACGAATTAGGACTCAAAGGGCACCCTTTCAAGTTCTGTAGGGCTCACCTCATCGAAGAAGCAGTTCGCAGCAGGCATGTATGGCGCCTAAACGGGGCAAGCGAATGCAATCATCAGAATCGGCTTCATCAGCTCTTCTGGTCTGGAACTTACTGCATACGAGGTGAAAAGTGACGCAGAGCCGGGAACTGTGCGTATGCCTTTCCCACCCTCGAACAAGTCGATCGCGTGGGAATAATTGGCATAAACGAACAGGCTACCAAAGAAGGCGCCAAAGAGTTGGCCGAAGATGTACAGAGGTACTTTCTTCCATGGGAACTTCCGGAAAATGGCCGCACAGATGGTCACCTGCAGGATTTCGTCCGGGAAAGAATGAGCAAGATCGGAGCAAAGACGTCGCTCTCGTAGGAAAGCGTAATTGTGGCAAATCACGCACGACAGGGTTGAGGTGTCCACCAGATATGCCGCCTGATATCCACACGCCGAGTGCAGCGCCTGCAACAAACAGCGCCTGTGTCAACTACGACCACTGGAACAGCTGGGGGAGGATGTGACTCACCAGCTGCCCAACCAGAGGTGAGTGACAACCAGTCACCTTTGGGAGCTGAGACCACCTTCGTGCTACCGCCAAGGACGACCTGACAGATGGCTCCAGTTCCGAACATGATTAGGATCATCGTTCCAAGCATCTCGGCTGCGGGCTCGCGGATATGGTCGCTAGCACAAAGGATAGTCAGTCAGACGATCGGTTGCATGACCGCATCGTACCGAATATAAGCCCAGCGATTAGGAAAGCGGGTATAGTAGTCTTGCATTGATTCGGACTTCGTGTCTACAAATTCAGTGCTTGATCGAGTACCCCTTTCCATCGAGTTGTTGCGAGTTGCCATAGCCAGCAGACGCAGGCCGATATCTTTACAAAAATAAGACGAGAAAAAGAAATGATCGGAGGAGAGTGGGGGCCGATGAAGCAGTTTGTGAAGATGCCGTGGGCTCCTTATAACAAGTGCCCTCGGATAATCTCCGCGACATCCCGCAGGGGTCTCCCATAGATGTCGATGGTCTAAGGGGGCGGTCGGGACGTGCCCAATAACAAGAAACTTCTCACCGCGCAATCGGACGAAAAATATGTGTTGATACGAAACGCCGACAGCTCCAGACCGCCACGTATATGATGCGGTCCGCGGATTATGGAGGAAAACGACTGGGAACCCTAGCAAAAGATGCGCAAAACTGGTCAGCCAGCCCTATCCGAATATTAGTACTTTCCTTTTAACTTTTACATTTTGCGTGAGCGCACCGCAGGTGGTGCGCTGGCCGTCGGCATAGACCAAATGCAAATATTTGCAATATTTCGACCTATCCCTTTCCAAGTCCCTGCTTTCGGAAAATCCGTTAGATAACCCCAGTCTGGCCATCGGAGGTCTCTCAATTGGCTTGTCTACCATCCACCTTCTTAACTCCCTAGAGTTTGATGCTGGAGCTTCGAACGTCATGCTGTCATATCCAAAATAAGAGTACTCCAGCGCGATTACTCCCAGGTGTCCACGCAGGACAAATGTGCGTTCTATTGTAGCTGAAGAAAAGTAGTCGCAGCGCCGGGTCAGAAGATCGACTTGGCCAGGCGATGACCCCGAAGACCAGACTCTCCTCCGGGGATTCTCCGGGCTGTCCGATCCCTTCGCCTGGGGAAGGGAAGCCAAGAACACGCCACGGCGGCTCACGACGAGAACGGAACCAAAGTATGAGATGCCAATACACACGCGTCACTTGATTTACGCGGTGCTCCAAATTGACATGCAGAATTTTGTACTTAGTACGAGAACGACATTTCGGTAGCAACCAGTTGCTCGATGCCCGACCAGACAATAAATAGCACACCACTGGAGGAAGGGGGGACCGGCGCTACCCGAAGGGTGTGGAACCAGAGAGCCTAAGACACAGTAACAATGGATTTTGACTTGTCCTATTCAGAAGACATCCAGTAGGGATCGCACGTTCAGAAAGGAGCCTAGTCGACGTGGCAACCCGGGCCATTCCTTCCCCTTCCCACGGCCCAATCAGTTGCCGGACATTGCCATTGGCTCTGGACCCAAGTCTGGACCACTTATACATGATTAGCTGATTAGAGTAATCAACGATTTATGTGATCACGGCTCACTATCATGATCATGGCATCGCGCTCGCAGCCCCCTCAGACTCCTGCTATCAGTCGAGTAGGGCCGCCGGAAAAAAGCCAATAAAATTAAGTATATTGTGTGACACATTGTTTTCCAAGTGTCTTTCACGGAAGAATTGGGTGCGTACACTTCGAGTTGTAGCCTTACTCTTGGTCATGCAGATATCATATCATATATTTGTAGTGTATCATCCATGCCATACAGTCAGGCATACAGCACTTAACTAGTATCAATCGAATCAGCTACACCCTTCTCACACTATAATACTTCAAACGCGTGTACTGAGACGAAATGGGGCCTGTTTCAGGCTCGTGTAGGAAAAGCTCTTTAATTTGATGCGGAGTTCGCACGAGCCAACTTCATGAAAGCTTACAGTAAGAGCGGTATTCTGGTGGGCCGACCTAGACTACTGCAAAGTAAAAAGTTCCTGAGGCCCCTCCGCCTTTCCGGAAACCGGGGCACATCGTTCGAATGTGTGATCAGGAACTTGATTCCTTAGGACACCGAGGAAATCGTAAAGAGGTGTCCACTTGAGGGATTCCACGGTTTCCCCATCGTACAGTACTCGGACGAATCTCCTGTTCTTCCTATCTCTCCAGATCTGGACAACAGGGCCCAGGCATCAACTGACGACTGCTATATCTAGAGGAAGTGTGGCTACATACCTCGATAACTATCTCAGACCCAAGCCTTGGCCAGCGTAATGGGAATATTTCGAGTCCAGCTGCCAGGCGTACGATGGAGGTGTCGTGGGCGATGTACAGCGCAAGCTTATGCTTCGGTGCTTCGAGGGCATCTGCAAGCTCAGAGAAAAGTACTCCTATTTCTCCGGACATCAGTAAATGTCAAGATAAGAATAACGCAAAGGCTGACCGAAAGTCAGCTGATTGTATTCGGTTGCAGTTTCTGCTCGATGCCATAGATAGCTGTAGGTAGATCAGATGCGAGAACAGATGCAACTACATTAGCACGTACTCGCCCTCAAGGTTTCCGAGTTCGAATATTTCTGCGGCGTCTTCCTCAGAAACACAGTCTCCAGCGGCATTACAGGGCAATGGATGATCGTTACAAACGCGGGCCGTCAGAAGATCTTGATAGAACAGGACTACGCTCTGGTGATTAGGAGTTGGCGGTGCTGTCATTTCGGGCGCTTACAAGAGGATGGCCAGGCAGCCGTAGAATCTTCCGTTCCAAGCACAGTATCAAGACGCTCTTTCAGGGCCGAATTCTTCTTCAGAACGTCCTGCCAGAAGGGGGCAGCCTGCGCGGCAGAGACCAGGGAATCCGCACGAGGACACTTGTAGCTCGGTACGAGGGAATCTATCTAAGCACATGGTCAGGACTCATTTCCAACAGAGACGAAGTTACTTTCTCTTTGGGGCTGTGCATGGGCGGGCCATTTGCGTTTGGCAGATGAAGGGTCCATGCCGGCGAGTATACCACTCGCAACGTGTTTCGTGCGATCAATGTACGTCGTCCGTACGCTGATTTCGCTGGGCTGGACAGCCCGTAAAAAGCCCAAGTGCGCGTGATATACGTCCCAAAGGTCCTTGTCGATAAGTCAGTACAGGTCAAAACTAGCTGCCACTGGCAGGGGCACGGGGGCACTCTCACCTTCCCGTGAGTCTTCGAGTCGTGAAAACCGCCGGCTGTGAGCTGGCCCTCCTCACAACTCCCGGCCCATATCTGTTCCCTGAATGGATGTCCAGGCGGTATGGTCACCGAGTTTGAGAGGCGCCCGCCGCTGCCGCCATATGTGAACTGCTTGATGCCGGAGCAGTCCCACGGTACCCCAATATTGATCTCGCGCTCGTTTGGAACCAGGGCGACGGGAGCGCGCTAGAAGTGATTCAGAAAATCAGGCAGCAAATTGTACTAGCGCATTTGTCCCGACCTTATGGTGCCGCATCATGACGCTGAGATGAAGAAGTTCTACCCCCTTCTCTGGGGGTTCGTAATGAGACACATTCACGTGTGGTGCATTGCAATAGCTAGAGAAATCCCAGTGTCTCTGGAAAGTCGGTGAAGCAAGGGATAGTTGTGCGCCGAGCAAGAAAGAGGTAAGGATCAGTGGAAAGGCAGGCGTCATTGTACAGCTGTATGTGTGTGCGAATGCCGTACTGGGGAAATCTACCAGGCAGTCATCTCATTCATTTCAAGTTCATTTTATAGTCGAGCTACGCGTCTTAGCAAGCGTCTCGGTGAGTAGATAATCTTGTAGATAATCATTCGGGTCGGAGAAGAAATGTTCCTGGTCACACATGGCCGCCATCATACTAATTGTCAATGGTCATTTCAGATGTAGAAAGCGGCAACGCACTTCATACAATTGCTAAGCTGCGACGGGACTGCTAGAGGCCCGAACTTGGATAGCTTGAACGTCGGCTCACCTGAATGGTAAGGTCACTGTCAAAAGTCTTCTAGCGTTTCGTGAGATCCGAACAAAAGAGTCGGCTGAGTCTTGGGCTGAATTGCCTTCCATGCATAACTAACATGATGCATCAGATGATCAGAATGACGGAGACTCCAACCAATACAGTAGTACAGTATCATCTGGCAGCTACAATGATGTCGTACAGACGGAGCTAATATAAATGGATTCAGGGCTTTTTGGGACACAAAGGATTGAAAATAACCCTTATCATACAAAAAATATTCGGACGTGGGAAGAACTAAGTTTTCCAGATGACTTGGTCGATGACGCAAAGCAATAGCAACCGTGACTTGACTTTGCCACCACGGGTAATTCGACAGCAGACGGCACTGTAGGAAGCTGTGGCAATGTACATTTAGTCATTCAGTTGGGGGCAAATCGAATCCGAGCCCTTTAGTGATGCAGTGATGACTCGGAATCGCGATATCTGTTGAGCTTGATGGGCGATTCAAGTAATTGGGGTCACACAGTGCTCGTCCCAAGGCTCGTCCGTCACGCGTTTGGCGTTGATATTTGGCCTGTGTTTTGTGTAGAGGCTGGTCCCATACGTAGTTGTCCACACCTATTCTGAATTCCTCACGCGTCGCCATCCAGATATTATGTTTATTGTTGGCCTTGACCTGTACTTCGTCAGACTATCACCTGTTGTGGATGACGAGGTTTGACACAGTAACGCTGGCACTCTGACGCCATCGCTTGATTGGTTCAACCGTTTCTGGCAACTTTCAGCCTGGGTGACTTGACTCATACCTTGGATCGGATTATTCCAGCCCACATCTAGTCTAGGAAGGTGGCAGAACTGTCTTTGCCGAGTCGCCTCTTCACACAATTCATCGATTTTGCCGCTATCGTACTCTCCACCTGGTTGATCGATCGTTCCTCCATGAGCAGCCAGGCGCTTATGCTCTGGTCATTTGACCACGAGCTTGTGTTGTTCTGCGTAAAACAGCGATGCTTCGGGACGCCTACACGTGGGCTCTGTTACAGGAATCAGAGCTTATTCGGTTACGCTCATCCGTGATAAACTGTGAATGCAGGGTGGAGAAAATGACCGGTCTGATCGCACCGATTTGGGGGACGGTAGCGCCGGCTACTACCGGCGGGCGAATTGTTCCACGTATCCAAAACAGCATGCTTTAGAATGCGTCAACGACGCGGATCAACGATGAGGCCGATGAGGCTGCGCAGCTTCCTCGTGGCACTTCTGGATGCGCCGATATTCATCGGTACTCGCCGACCACCGACCAAAGAAGATTCCCGAAGATGTTGCATAAATAATGCCGAAGAAGCATGATCAGTTGCAGCCTAGAACTGTACATCACGCGACACTTGGGCTCAACCATAAATATCCACATCAGGTGCAATTATTTCACAGGATGTACAGCAGTTACATGGAAACCGATCGCACACGCACAGGAGCTCATATCACAAGCGCAAAATCTATGAAGCGTTATCCGAGGCCCAAAAACGAGGTGCAGGCTCACTGAGGAATGTGCACTCCGAGTGGATCAATGAGGAGAACAAGTCGTTACATTCCATGTGTAATTTTGGGGTGATATCAAGCCGACTCGCAGGTATCAGTGCAGAGCATACCTGATGACCGCTTTGCGTGTACGAAACTTTGATTGCCATTTGTTGGGACCGAGCTTGAACGCGAGCCTAGACCCAGTTAATTCGTATTTTACTGTATAAATGCCGGTGGTTGCCTATGAATAATACTTGAGGACTCCGAGATAGTAGGAGCATACGCTCTACTCCGAACAAACTATAGTTCCAAGGGAAACAGGGTAGAAACTAACCAGACCAGTCAATCTACTTGTTCTTCTTCGTCACATGCGTCTATTTATTGGCGGAGACCACATGATAGAGGTCACTCGCCGTACCGCGTTTCGCAAGTTTCACACGCTATCGTCCGCGCCAAGTTTGTCTTTGTGCCTCCTACTGAATTTTGCGAACTGAGAACTGGACAGGACGTATCCCCTGAAGGATGGGTGAGGCGAAGAAGGCTTGAGGCTACTTTGAGGACCAGCAGATTTTCGAAGCAAGCTACATCACATACGACAGTCTCCGCACGCAGCTAAGTTAACTTCAAGCATGGAAGGCGGGAGGGAGATCCCTCGAAACGTGACTACTCTAGGAGCCACGCAAAAATAAAATTTATCCGTCTGGCGGAATTGGACTACCGTTGAGCAAATCATGGACGTGCTCCATGGCTTCATCGTGCAAGGAAAAGTGCTCTTCCTATTACGTCGTTGTTCCGGTTTTAATACCGACCCGCCTGGCCTAGACACGGAACCCAAATACAGTACCATAAGGTAAGTCCGGTCAGAATATATGAGTATCATTACTTGCCCTCCCGTTCCAGCAGCGACTCGGAAGGCGCACTTGATGATGGCGTGCCCATATAGCTTTCTCACCAGGAGGCAACAAACAACTGTGTCACCATACGTTACATGTGGGTTCACTCTCCCAGGCCGGGTAAGTGCTTGCTTGGATCGGCAATAAATAAATAAATAATACAGTACCCCACTGCACCGGCTGCACCATCCCTGCGAGGACTCGCACATTATCGCTCTGTGGAGTCACTTTCTAAGGTCAATGACACAGTGTGAAACGAGCGTGTAGAGCTACTGGCCGTAGAAGCCAGCTCTGATCAAAGCCAGGGAAACACTCAGGTCAAGCACAGGGACGCGGAACAAGATATGAATGCGAGGGCTCTAGAAATCCGAAGAAGGAAAAGTGAACTATCGTCTTACTGGGTTCAGGCCGTTCGGGCCATTCGGGTCGCGACCTGTACCCAATATACCCAATATAGAAGAGGGTCGATCATGGATGGGGCGAACACATATAACCTAATCCCCGCCGAGCAAGCGGTAACTGAACCGGTACACGAAGCCATGGATTATGAAATCGGGGAGTGAGGGGCTCAAAGGACAGACAGATTACTAGTTGTAGACGTAGCGTGTCGTGACGTGTATTACTGTACTGACGCCGTGCCGACAGAATTAATTCAGGATTGTCCTGGAAGGTACGTGGACGTCAGGCATGCAGGGGATCAGATCACTGACACTGAGTGCAGCACTTTTGCAGGAGTCTTGTTTAGGGATAGTATCGGATACCGTTACTGTAACCCCAAATCCTAGGACAGACGTCGACAAGAGCTACGAAAGATAAGAAGGCGTAACTTGTGAACCCAGCGGTCAATATTGGTCAATAGTTGGGTAATATTGCCCTATAAATGGACGGCATGTGTTTATGTAAACCCTGCCGGTGGGAGTTGCGTCGGGAACGTGTCGTAAAATATATGTAGCCACAGTAAAATTTCAACAAGAATGAGGTCCGTTCCCACGGTGGCGTCCAGGATACCAGGAACGCCCGAACCCTTGCTCGAACCCGCTAGCGAACACTTGAACGAGTCTCTCTATACCCACTCTCTCAGTTCAGTCTGGTATTATCGTGCTAGTTTCACAGGTAAAGACACGTTTTCGCCCTGACTCGTACACGGACGGGGACATCACCGCAATTCTGACAATGGGCAGAAGAATATGGCGTCAAAGTGTAACTTCCAGGCGCTCTGTGCGGATGATAAACTCGAGGCAGCGGGGCGAGATCTCCGATTCCTCTCAGCACTGAAATAACGACCAAAAGGAGCTACCGAAGTCCTCAGAGAAGTGGTACAAACATCTCAAGAGCAAACTCTCCTCACTCGCATTCCCATGCTCTATCCCAAAAGGGTGCCCCTTCCACGTCTACCACCACCCTACTCTGGCCCCCATCCAAAGGTCCAGGTACCCCCTCCCTATTCCATCCCTCGCCCTTGACTTGTCCTTCTGCCACCTTAGCGCCCCATCAGCTGGTAGACCCCTCAGATATGCCCTATTGGCCACACTCAGCTCAGCCAGAACCATGGGTAGACACCATTGAAGCTCAAGTTCCTGCGAGTAGGTCTCAATTCCCGTCTCAGTTTACTGGTTTTCTTTCCTCGTCCCATTCTTCGTCCCATTCCTCGTCCCATTCTTTCGCCCAGGCCTCGTCTTCCTCCCATTCCCTTTATATCCCCCCATTTCCGCCACCTCCGCCACCTCCAGCCTCCACTTTCTCATTGTCGACTCGCGCTCCGTCTCTAAACCACAGCGTCTCCAAGTCTCGTTCTGGGTTCCCGTTTTCCGCGTCCAAGATATCCAAAGCGACCCGTAGTGCCACGGCATGGTTTGCAGAGCACGCGGCCCGGAAAGGCTCCGCCGAATCGATATATGGGGACAATAAAAGGAAACAACGAACTGCTGGATTGGAGGTCGTCCCGGTGGCCACAAAGATAAGGACAGAAGAAGATCCCCGCATAGCCGTAATACAAGCAAGAGCCAGCGAAGCGGTCAAATCGCGCATACAATTGTTGCTCTCGCACGATTTCCCTGACGATGAGTATGACACTGTCCTTAAGGAGTGTGACCAAATTTGCGCGGATGGAGGTCTAGACCTCTCCGTCGTCTTACAGGAACCACTCATCGACGGGAGACCCCCGGTTTATTGGGCCATCCTCAACAGACACGTAACAACCTCGCGGAACAGTGACGCGGCTTTGCATGCCCTCGTTCTTTCACTTTTGGGCACTGGTCAACCTCTCAAAGAGACTACCATCACTTCGATTCGCCTTGCGTGCATGGTGACGTCGAACAATATCCTCTTGCAGCATTTGTTCTGGCACTTTCCAGCGCTCTCGCCACTCTCCCGGAGTGACGCCATGCTCTTAAGCTCTGCGGGCGGAGGGGACGTCGTAGACGTGAACGAGACGCAAGATGGCACAGGAACATTCGTCGCACGGATCCAAATTCGGCGATTCCGGCTGCGCATGCGCGTGTCCAAGCTCGTCAAAGTCGAGTTCGTCACGTCTGGTAGGCCCGCCGAAACTTTCGTTCGAGTAGCGCCTAATATTTTACTCGACGTAGATCGGATCTGGACGGTTACATTTTCCGTCGGTTCCCAAAACGCGGCGATTCGGTCCGAAAGCCGATGGTTGCTCTCGTTTGGGCTAGGCGATCACTCCACATCTACCTGGGTGGACGGGGACTTTCTCGTCTTGAGACGCTTGCCATCATCTATCGAAAGCGCTGATACCTACGAACGTATCTTCTCCCTCCCTTTTGGCCATAATACCTGCAAGCTCCATCCTGGGCCCGAAAGCGCGATCAAGATGCGCTTAGATGACGGGCCCCTGGGACCCCATTTACTGAATGAGTGCGTTAAGACGCATTTGTCCTACCTTTTCTACCTGTTGACTCCTCGTTCTACAGGTCACAGGCACTTGTTGACCGCGATGGAACACTGCATGCCCAATTTAATGTCAGGCTTGCTCAGACTCAGTTTTCGACTCTACCCCCTTCCAGCAGTTTTTCTGACTGCGCAAGTCTAATATCTACGGTGCGGGACACCAGATCAATAAGCACACGACAATCAAAACCAGCGCCGGCACGTTCTCTAACATCTAAATCTCGGGACAAGCGGAATCGTAAGGTTCCAGACGGCGAAAAGAAAGTTTATACGAGCCTACGTAGGGGCGGCCGCTAGACAGCAGGGCTTAATTTTGTGATTTGATGGTTGTTATCTTAGTGCGTTCTACTACATTGTAGCTACAAAGGCACCACCTCAGTGGCCTGTATTGATCGGCGTTTTTCCATCTCATTTGCTCAAACGACCATACTCAGCCGGATCGCGTCTTGGATTCCGCGGATTCCGAGGATATGCATGGGTATGGGGCACAACGGCGTTCTCCTGTTGCCCCCGAGAGTATTGACAATACTCACGCAACTCATCATGCCGCGCGCTTTCTTTGTCACCACCAGACTTGTTACCCAGCCTGCTCTAAGCCCCAACGTCGTCCTCGCGCCCCGATCCTCTGCGTACAACCGGAACGCCTCGGCTTTATCACGTTGCCAGAGAGGCATTTGTTTTACCATGAGTAACCGGGACGAGGGCATATTCACGACAAGAGCACTCCTACGGGCCGCGCTGCACGGTACGGGTGAAGCTATGATCTCGTCAAACCCTTCTCGCATCATCTTCCATGACACTCGCTAGTACCATTATTAGATTCCATTCAGATTCGCTCGTCTATGACCGTTGGGTGACGACGAGTGCGGGAGTTGAGTCGAAGGCCATCCGGTCAGACGGCTGTAGGGGCGAGGTGCTATCCGCGGCTATTCCTCACAACCGCTGGCAGGAACACGAGAGATTGGGCCTCGATTAGTAGGACTGACCCGTTGTTCGTTTTCCTCTTGCTCCACCGCAACGAAACATGGCCGTGATTTGAGTCGATCATTTCTTCTAGTTCGGTGTATGATGTTGTCCGTGTTCTGGTAGCATATGCATCTGTATTGATGCCCAACAATAACCCGCCGCCGCTTCGGAGCTGATATTTTGTAGACCACCTTCTGTTCACGGATTCAGAAGACGCGAAGTGGTTCTCGAAAATACGCGAGCGCACATCGCCTAAGAGTGAGTCTTACGATCATGCACACTTAGGTGCTCGACTATACTGCAGTCCTATATACGTATCGTACTTGGCCTCACAAACGCCATACAAGATGCGGGAAAATGCTAATAGAGCTTGAGATTGCCGCTGGACCCTTGGGAGGAAGGAGGATGGTACGATATGTGCCCGTGGGCTCTCCTCAATATTACCATGATGTGCGTCAACTCTGCTGTCGAACCTCCAACTTGCCTTGATAGTTATCACCCTACCAGTTCTTAATGGTGGTCCTTGGCATGAGTCACCAGTGAGCCGAGAATGAAGATAACTCGTTTGAATCAGATTAACGGAAAGACGGAAAGTCTAATTGCTATTTTGTTGGGGCCTTGTTTTTTTTTTTTTTTATCAGGAAGTAATATACTCGCTCACTGTTGTTCACTATGCTAAGGCTCGAGTGCCAACTTATGACGCGGAGCAAGCCAGATGCGGGCGATCTCTCTCGCATCACATCCTAGAACGTGAGATTGCCACTGCCCAGAACGAGCTCGAAAGGTTGCAGTCACCTTTAGATACAGGCGAAGAAGCGATCAAGGCCCTCGAGAGGAAGATTCTCAATATCGGCGGTTCCCAGTTGCTTGCGCAGGGGTCAAAAGTCGATGGCCTGAAGCTACACATCGACATCACAAATGAAGGCATCACCAAAGCAGAGGTGGCGATGGCTAAAGCAGAGAAAGACTTGGTAAGTTTGAGGGCTCCATTGCCAGCTTGCAAGGCGTCGACGAACTCGGAAGGGGTAAGCCGACGACATTCGAGCAAGGTTGAAGCCGAGGGAGAGAACAAGAAGGACGACTCGGAGAACTTGACGGTGGAGCCGGACGAAAAGACGAAGAGCGTGGGGCAGGGAGGAGCGGCGCGCGACGCGGTCGTCATAGCTTGCGGGAGCTCGCACAGCGACTCGGAGGCGTAGATCGTGTTGAATGTCGTGTATCGTCCCCGCACCTTCGCGCTAATGTCGGTGAGAACGACATTTCCCGATTCCGAGACGAGAAGCACAACGGTTTGATGGTTCGATCATTTGATAAGTAAGACAAGGCCAGGTAATAACTCAGACTACTACTGTGAACTGCCCGTGACCGTACGCAAGACCCTCGAGATGTACGGGAAGCTCGACAGCACGAAGCTTCTTCCTACACGATCTGCGCATACTCGTGCGACGCCAGGCACGAGTCTCGGATCCCAGCACCCACCCGTCTAGAACGCCGAGCGGATGATGCGTGTCGACCCTGGTTTATCGATCCCTGTTGCCGTGCACGTGTCTAGGGCCGCGGGGGCCCGAGTGTGAGTGACGAAGGGACGGCAATACCGTCCATACGAGGGCGGGTACAATGGAAAGTGTGAGCGACGATCCCGTTCAACGTAACTTAGTCGGAGCGGTGGAGGGTGGGCGAGGCGGGGGGGGAAACTCCCGCCGACACCTTACGGCGAGGAAGAGGAAGGGCAAGCGCGTGAGGGACTCGGTCCGGGGACAAAAAGAGTTTAAAACTTCGGATGAAGGGAAGCACGGAGGTCCAAGGCAGTAGTGGTGGTGGGCCGACAGACCCTCTGGGCCTCTGAATGGAGAGGGATGCCGGCTATGTCGGACAATGGAGGGCCCGTGACTATCCCATGACATAGGAAGGGATGCACCGAAGTCCAAGAGACGCCGACGTTGAGGGAACGGAATATAGCGGCCATCGGAGGTGACGAAGGGCTTCGTGTTCCTTCAAGTTGATAAGCACTTGGTCGCTCTGACCTCGACAACACTGGGGTTGAGGAGGGCTAGTTCGACTCTCTGCACCGCATTTTAAGTCTTCACCCAGTGAGTTTCTCGTTCTCTTCCCCCAGTGTCTGGAACGACCACGCGTACGTTTATCTCTGCCCCTGTAGCCATGCCAGTGTCCACCACCAAGGACAGCGACTTGACGGATGAAGGAGGGTACGGTGTACTTGGAGTCTCTACTCCGTACCCTCCTTCACCCGTCGAGGCCAAGTACTACTTCTATGGCCTATACTCTAATCACCGTCTCATCGCTCGCTCGAGCATCGATACCTGGATCGAGCCGCGGGGCGCGGAAGCATACCTTACTCCCAAAGTGTTTAGTCCTCTCAGCTCCGACCACCCTCTCCTTGACCCTCTCCAGGAGATCTGGGAGCCCACGGTCGGTCCCGACATGGCTAACTACATGGACGCCAAGGGGTGAAGTGTTCGAGTCTGGACCCCGTTCGCATCGGGCACGCCTATCATAAGTGCTCGAGCGGTATTGCGACAATGTACGATATAGGCCCCCCTCCTGCTTCCTCGACCGATCCCGAGATAGCGGCAGCTTCTCTGTTCTTCGAGCCCTGGCTCCTCTGTCCAATTTGTACCATTGGTCCGTCTTTTACCCGAGCAGACGGATCTTATACGCTCATGCAGCCGCCTAGGAGACTCAACGCCAGCAGACGCCTCCACTGTGGGACAGGATTGCGGGACATCGCATGCTCATGACACTTGGACACGCTCTCGGTGACTCCGACGGTAGGCTTGAATCGGAAGGTTCGAAGGGCTTGACAGGGCGTGGTCGAGAACCTGAGGATACAGCCCCGTGCTGGCTGCGCGGTCGAGAAAGGGGCGGGGAAGGTGAGGTACAATCCGCTACGCGTCAGCGATATGGAGCAAGGTTGGCTTTCGTTTGCAACCCTCATTCTCTTTTGCACGAACAGCAGCACGCCGTACAGTTAGGACGCCCTGGTGTCGACCACGAAAACGACCCTTTCGAGCCCTACGGACGACGGAGCGTTTCACGAGATAAACCCCCTGTCCCCTTCAACGGAAAGCCCACCCCGTATGGAACGCCTCTACGCATCGCAAGGTGTCCACGTCTTACCGTGCCAGATCGACGCTCAATGCCACCACGTCCTGCACGTCGGCCTCGATCCTAACATATCGCCCCGAGTTCGCATCTCGCATCGACCTTCCAGGCGCTTCCGGCAGCGTTAGCTCGGTTTACGGTTGCTTCGACACGCTCCTTGGTATAGACGTGGGCGTGACTAACGTGGACTTGTACTAACGAAGTTACTGGAGAGCAGTCTGGCTAGCAGAAGGAAGATGCTAGGCGGAGATTAGGCAACGCCGTCTCACGGAGGTACATGGACGAGAAGAGGGCGTGGCCCCCAGCGTCGTAGCAGACAGGACTATGGAATGGTTCCATTGTGCTGGTAGGTAATAGAGCAGATTGCAGTAGCATTACGCCATCAGCTTCTCATTCTGTTTTAATAGGGCAGTTATTCTTGCAGTCATTATTTACAAACCCATCCTACGTCTCTGTCGATCGTAGCAAATCCATACAAGCCTCGAACGTTTGAGCTCCTCTCAAGGCTTGGATATATTGCGCTGTTGCCTACGTTAACCACCGGAAGCGACCGCAATCCCGGAGTACGACGTGATCGCCATACGGGATAGATGCAACCATGAGGTCGTTCTGTCCCCAGGTCCGCGTCGGCACGTCTTGCCTTGATAACTTCCTTAAAGCTGACTCCAACCTCCCGCGCGCAAACTCCTCGCCACGACCCCGTACACGCCGACCTCTGCGCACTCTCAGAGCTCGGGTAAGTCCGCGACTCTCTACACATAATACCCCACCCCACCCCGAGGTACACCTTTCTTACCCCCGCCTCACTGACAAGGTGAGGTAGCATTCCAATCGCGATGTACGACGGCGCGCTTACCGCTCTCTTTGCGAGTCACTGCCTTGCTCTCCGTTTTAGGTTCGGTATAGCGCCGAGAGGGAAGCCGGCGAATGGCGCAGAGAAGCGTATTAGCTCTTGTGTATGGTAATAGGCAGTGGCGAGAAAACAACTAAGCTGGCGGACTGCACAGAGATTGGGCTTGTTCAGCTTGGTGTTCAATCTATAGAATGGACTTGCTGTCTCAAGAAGAGCCATGGTGGTGACCGCCCATTCAGAAATAGCTTGCGAAGCTAATAGCATGCACAAGTTGTGAGCTATTCCATGAAGGGGTCATCCAGTTACGGTAGGGTGCGTCGGACTCGTGGACAATTACGAGAAATATAACATATTCACCAATCCATGAAAGCAAGAATCGAAGTGTGCCTGCGCGTGGTCACTTAAATGGGTCTGTTCATTTGAATGGCATGGTCCTTTGGATCCTATGAACAGCCTCGGCGCACATTTCCTGGGTCAGCTCAAACGCGACATCTCACATCAACACCTTTCCCTCGTACCACCACCATCTCTTGAAGCTAGTGCTGGTTCTAGTCTACCTTCTTGAATACACTACTCTCCTCCTCACTGTTGGGAATAACGCTTGGTATCCTCGCGACTCCCCAACGCGCTCGCCGACATGGCACACCCTCCCGGGGACGAAACACGCCCCTACAGCCCCTCGAAAACCCAACCGCAAACCCCTCTCTTCCTCCAAACTCCATCCTCCGGTCCCTTGAATAATTCGGGGACATACAACATCGCCACTACTGGTCCCATCGTCGCTGACGGTTACGGGCAACCCCGTCTTAGGGAGGACGGGCGTGCCTACTGGGACGACTCGAAACCCACTCCCCAGCCAATTATCATCGACTCATCCTCTCCTCCCGCGGATGAACAATCCCCGCAAGACAGTCGCATGAACTCCCCAGAGAGCGAGGAACCCACCGTTCCCGCGTTTGACACCACACAGGTTGGCCCCGCCACCATGCAAGCACTGGCTATGGCACTGGACAACGTGCCCGAACACGCCCCCTCCTCGCAAGAGCTGTGGAACAACGTGCCCTCACTGCCCTCAATTCCCGCCGACCTCCCTCCGCAACCGGAGGTGATCGAGGTCAGGGGACGACCTCAAACCACCTCGCGAACCCCTCGTGGTCGATCGCGGGCCAGTTCTAACGCCTCGGTGTGGAGCCACGCAACTGTCGAAACAATCTCGATGGACGGCTCCCCTGAAAGGCTGCTCCCACAAGGAGGGCGCTCAAGCGGCCCCCCGTCGGCACAGTTCACCACAGCACTTCAAGTCATCAAGACAGGTTTGATCCCGCACCCATTTTCTGCTGACGACATCCCCGTCTCACAGTTGCCCCCCCCCATGGGGGTGGACGACGATTGGGATCCCGCACTTGATAAAGTTCAGGACACCCTCAAAGACGAATTAGCGCGAGACGTAGTGGAGCAGGCGATCGGCTGGGGTGGCTATACCCTGGTGGACAACCTGGATCTCCGCAAGAACCACGACTTGCCATTTGACGGCCGCATGTTACACGCGGCAGTAGCAACGACCCTACTTCTCCTTGACATCGGGGGAGCGAAGGAGGACGGCGAAACGGCATCAGCCGGATTAACCCCCTCCTCGTGGACCCGCTTAGTCCTGGGCCTCCTGGCTGCGACCATAAGGGGCGCCCTACGATCCCCAAGTTATGTAACCCGGAGTACGAAATCGCTGAACGGGCGAAACGACTCCTTCCCCATCCACCCCGAGCTTGACCACCCTCTGACGGAGGTGGGCGCCATCGTGCTCATGTGTCAACAACTGGGAGGGATGTTTGAATCCAACGCCAACCACTCTATGGGCAGAGGATACCCACGCTTCCCAGACTCATATTTCGAACGACTCACCCGCACCATAACTAACCGCATTGATCGCTTTGAGACCGCGTACCCACCTCTAGCCGCGCATGACCCACCAAGTCTGCCGGCAGCTGACCCAGTCGTACCTCTGACGGAGGAACAAAGACGACAGGCAGACGCCAGAGCCAGGGAAACGTTGTATAACGAGACCCTGGAAATCTTGAGATTAGACGGGCAAGTGATGGCCCAGATCAACAACAGCGTTAAAGACGGTATTTTCGCCGATCTCAACGCACAAGCTATAGAGAATGCTGAGGAGTGGCGTGCGGTGTATAAGCACGAGTTCGTCGAGGCGATGCACGAGGCCTTTGAGGCCCAGTACCCGGGTATCCACTCGGGGAAAGGCAAATCGAAGGCGGAGGCGCCACTCACCACCTCACAGATTGTCCGCGACGCCCAGCCCCGCATAGAAGCGGAAGTCAAAGCACAAGTGGCGGCACGCATAACCAACATACACAAGGAAATCCAAGAGTCAATCGCCGCGGAAGAACCCTTCTGGACAGGGGGCCCGCTGAGGGACGCCATTGCCACCACGATCCAGAACTCGACCACCACCGAAGTACAAGCACAAATTGCCACGGAACTGGCAGATATGAAGGCAGAAGGAGAAAGCACGATCGCAAAATTCCGCGCCCAAGCTGAACACGACCTCAAAACCGAAATCGCAAACCTTGGCGCAACACGCAAAACCAAATTTGCAGAAGAGAGGGACTGCTATCAACAGCTCCTCGCCAAAGACATCGAAGCGTACAGAGAGGGGGTAGAACAGGATGTAAAGGCCTGGAAGGTGCGCCACCGCAACTACCGCGATCTTTCAGGAGTACGCCGCTCGGCCGAAAGGCTGGGCTTCACCCTTATCCCCACAGGCGATGTCCCAGTAACGGACAAAGGGCAACCCCTCTTGACGGGGTACACCCACACCACAATGGAGATTGCTGGTATCGCTATACCCAGCGCCACGTCTTCACGGGCCTCGTCGCCTGCACCATCACTCACCACCCCGCCCAACCTCTCCCACTCCCTTCCAGACCCCAACGTGACTCCCATGCCCGTAAGGGTCAAGCGCATCCGCACGGAAGACCTGGAACCCGCTTCCCCCCTCCATCCCTACCCCGACGCAACCATCCTCACCCATACCAACCCAGTCTTCTACACATGCGACCTCGACCATTTAGCTACTGCACCCCTCCCACCTCCCACTCCAATGGAGGAAGACCTCGATTACGCACTCGAGGTCAAGGCGGACGCGGCCGTAGCCAACAACGGCGGGCTCAAGGAGTCCATTCACGCGCCACTAGCGCATCCAACCCCACTCCCGGCGCACAACCCCAGTGCACCACCGCGGGCAGCCCTCCTCGACTCATTGTCTGGAGGGTCAGCCACGGCACCTATCCCGTCCCAGTTGGAGCAGGCATCCCTGCAGCTTGCAGACCTCGTTCAGGCGCCCTCAGCGGCTGCCAACGACGGTCTCGCTGCGCTGATTGCAGGCCTCAACGCGACCATCAACCGACTCGAAGGCACGTTGACCGCACGGTTAGATGCGCAAGATAAACGCATCGAAACTGCGCTAAAGTCACGTGACCCTAGAGTCAAACCTCAGCCTACGGAAGCGAAAGGAGCCAAAGGAAAGGCGGTGGTGGCAGCCACCCCCTCTCCCCCGGCTCCAAGTACCTCAGGCTCCAAGGCAATGGATGAGACCCCGGTCCGTGCGACCTGGGTCGACGACCCTGCCGAAGAACCGCCCGTTGAGCTCACCACGGAAGGAGCAGCGAGCACTGCTATGACCACCGCAAACGCGACCATACTAAAGTCCGGCTTCCAGCCACCACCCGACAAAGTCCATCATCTCACCACTAATGCGCAAGGCAAACCTACCGCCTCCGCGACTATGCCACCTTCCTGGGCAAACATCACCCAGAAAGGAATGAAGCAGCAGCAGGACGGCAAGACATTAGCGGCACAAGTCAAACAAGGCACAGGGCGATCCAACACTGGCAAAGCACGGCCAGAGACGGTCGCACGCCGGACCCAATCGGGAAATACGGAAGCCACAGTCATCCGTGGACTTGGCCTAGACGACATCGCCTTCGAACTCACTATCCGTAAGATGGCACCGGCACACATCGTGGCTGAAACCAGAAGCGAAGTCGAATGCCTATCGGGAGGAAAAGTCACCCTACTCAGCGGACGATGGTCCCAACACGCCAAAGCCCACAACTTTGTGTACACCTTCAAAGGGATAGTCCCATTCGAGACGATCTTCCCACTACGGGACGTACTGACCAAGCCACTCATGACGGGACACCTCGTACCCAACGACGGATGGACCCACGCCCAACTACGCAATGTCATCACGAGCAACGCCAAGGGGGTCATCCCCGACAGCACCATGTTGGAGGCGGAAATCCGCCGCAATCCCGCCTTTGAGGAGGCCATCTTCTGCATCGCTCCTCATTGGGCAGGATCCCTCCACAACCTTGCCACCAAACCTCGCGGCACAGTGGCCTTTGCCTACGTAGACGGAAAGGGTCACATCACAGGCAGGGCCCGAGCAGACAACACCTTTATGTTCAACGAGCGAGCCACTCTCATCGTCACAGGGGATTCCCCCACCATCATCCTGTGTGGACGATGCCACCGAATCGGACACGCCACCGATTCAACGGCATGCCCACTCCCAGTCAACGCGGTATGGTGCTTCATCTGCGGAGGATCGCACCACTCCCTCGATCACGCCCTATGTTACGATTTTCCCTTCCCTATCTCATGACCCGTATTCTGTGCCGACTATCTACTGTACTTTTACGATACGATCCGTTTCGATTCGAACCCCGACTCCTATCTCGCGCCTAGCGCATGACCGTTGCGACGCCCCATGGCGCGACTTCCAGAACCCGCTGACGACTTCTGATCCACGCGTCGTCCCGCGGGATTCCCTTGTTCTCCTTTCGTACGTTCCCTTTGTTAGCTCGCTAGAGCCCGGATCCTAGGATCGCGCCATATGTTTGTCTCTGACAAACATCATGTACTAGTATATAAGTCTCACGCTACCTAGCTTGTACGGTAGACTTGACTTCTTGTGTAATACCACACCGCCGTCTCTTCTCACGAACCGATCCTTTGAGTCGCACTTTCGCTTGACTCCCCGTATTTGCTCGCCGTTGCGCTTGAGCCCATCCTTGCTATTACCCTTGTGTCCACGGAGGCCAAGTGGTACTTGTTCACCATCGTACTAAGTCGTAACTGACTTACTCCTGTCCCGTTACCGTCCGTGACTTAACCGAAGTACACGTCGTACTTAACGCCCCTGTGGTGGCGTTACATTAAGTCAAGTCTCTCACAGTGGCGACATCCAGTCGCGCCAGATCCACGTTCCACCCAGAATATATTACTCGGTTTACAACCGACGAGCTCTCCGATCGTATCAAAGGAGCAGCTGTCTGGGCAGAAATTAACGGCGTTGAAGGATATTATATCTTCAACCCAACAAAGAAGGAGTATCACCAGATCCATTACCTGGAGGACAAACGTCTCTGGGCTTACATCGATTACTCGCCGAACGAACGAAGCTGGTACACTATCAAACCAGTACCGCTTGAATTGAACGTTGGGCCACTAAAGAGTCATAACCCGAAAGGGATTGACATTGACTCCGACCCCGATAATTCACCTAGTGTCTCGGTACCAACAGCCACGTTTACCCCCTCTCTGTTCGTAAATCCCCCAGAACTACCCGGTTCCCAACCTACACCCCAGCCCATGTCACAAACCCATGCCTCGGCCAGCACAACCCTTACCGGCGGAGGACCAGCTCCTTCTGGTAGTGGAGGCGCTCCTAGCGGCAGCCCGTCAGGTGGAGCAGCGGCTCCTGGAGGCGGAAGCGCAGCTCCTGGAGGAGGTCTCCCGAGTGGCGGCATTGGTGGAGGAGGTGCGCCAGGCGGTGGAGCAGGCGGCGCAGGTGGCGGAGGAGGCGGGGGCGGTGGAGCAGGTGGTGCTCCTTTTCCCCCCGCCGGAGCCGCACCAGCCGCGATCCCGCCCGCACCTGGAGGACACGGACGCTTAGGAGGGAACCCACCCCCTGAGTTCAACGGAGACCGAGAAAAGAGCAAGCAGTTCATGCTTGCGTTCAACCTATACCGAGAAATGAACCCCACCGTCGACCAGCTCGCTATCCCCTACCCCCGCGCGATGACCTTTCTTTCCTACATCCGCGGACCCCTTGTCGATGATTGGGTCACAGAGCAGTTCGCTTGGCTCGAGGACCAGCGAAACACAGGCGTCTTAATGACGGAGATGAACCTGTGGAACACCGTCCGCGATCGATTCATACAGTCGTACACCGACACAGCGGAACGAACAAAAGCCCGGAAGAGTTTGCAGACTCTAACCATGAAGGGCGAAGACATCGACACCTATGTGGCTACGTTCTCCAACTTAGTCCACAAAGCCGGGTATAATCCCGATGAAGCCACGACCCTGGAAATGTTCCAGGATGGACTCCCTGATCAGTTAGTAATCAACGCCACTCGCTTCCAACATCCGATCACATGGGATGATTGGAAGGCGGCCGCCCGTCTGCAGCAGGCTGAATATTTGGTTTTGAAGGACCGCTTGGGAAAGAACCGATCCCAACGCGGAAGGAAGAGTGGGCACAGCCGAGAGCAGTGGGTCCAGGCCCTCAAACAGAACCGGAACCCCAACGCCATGGATGTTGGACGCGCCCGAGCCTCCGTGGCGCTTACCGATGGAGACCGGGCCCAGCTTCAGAAGGAGGGACGATGTTTTAGATGTCGTGCTCAAGGGCACCTGTCGCGTAACTGCCCACAAAAGGGAACGCGCGCGGCTACTGCCTCCTCCTTCGGATCCCCCTCCTCTGCCCCGACTCCAGACGTACCAACTCCCACCATCACTACTGTCGCCGTATCTTCTAATCGCGTACTTTCGAATGAAGAACAGGCGGATGCGCAGATCGCTGCGATGAAGGCGCAGACTCAGGAGGTCAGGGACCTCATGGTGGACAAACTATTCGGGAAAGAGGGTTTTCCCGACGCTTGAACCCGGCGGCCTGGGCTAGAGCGTTAAATCTAAACGTGTACACTAGCAGATATCGATCCATGCGAATCCCAGTTCTGTTTAAATCTGCACACACAACGGCCGAACGACAAGTCCTAGTGGACTCAGGAGCAACCGACAACTTCATCTGTTCGACACTGCTCAAACGACTACAGATATCTACCCGAGACGTCTCGCATCCCATCCGCATTTGGAACGTAGATGGGACAAACAACCAGGACGGAGAGATCACGCAGTACACTGATCTCACCGTCAGAACAGGGAAGGAAACCAAGACGCTTCGTTTCCTAATCACGAACTTAGGAAGAGACGAAGTAATTCTCGGGTACCCCTGGTTCACGGCCTTCGAGCCGAAGATACGATGGGGAGAAGCGACGTTGAACGAGGAGTTTCAACCGGTCGTTATTTCCAGCCTTCATTTGTCAGACGAAGCCACGCCTATGGAAGCATCCATAAGGGCGTTGGAGACGTATGAACTTGACGAGGAGGCGTGGGAACAGCTCTTAGATGATGAGCGGAACCCCTGCATCACATTCCTACGAAAAACGACGACCGCCTCAGAGTTAGCCCAGCGCGAGGCGGCAAAACGACCTGAACGCACATTCGAAGAACTGGTGCCTGCGGAGTACCGACGGCACCGTAAAGTGTTCAGTGAGGAAGCGTCCCACCGATTCCCTCCCTCACGAGTGTGGGACCATGCCATCGACCTCCTACCAAACGCCCCACCAGCATTAGACTGTAAAATATACCCGCTGGCACAGAACGAAGAGGAAGCACTCACCACGTTCCTTACGGAGCAGCTTGACAAAGGGTATATCAGACCCTCCAAGTCCGCTTACGCATCGCCGTTCTTCTTTATCAAGAAGAAAGACGGGAAACTGAGGCCCGTCCAAGACTACAGGCGGTTGAACGAGATCACCGTCCGAAACCATTACCCTCTCCCCCTGATCCCCGAACTCATCGATCGCATCCGAGGAGCCCGGTTGTTCTCCAAGCTTGACATCAGATGGGGCTATAACAATGTACGGGTCAAACCGGGAGATGAACACAAAGCCGCGTTCAAAACGAACCGGGGACTGTTCGAACCCCTGGTTATGTACTTTGGCCTCACCAACTCCCCATCGACGTTCCAGGCAATGATGGATTACATCTTCCGAGACCTCATCCTACTCGGACTCGTGATCGTCTACATGGATGATATCCTCATCGCCACTGCCCTAGACCACGCCCAACATCGGAACGTGCTACACGAGGTGTTGCGCCTCTGCGAAGAGCACGACCTATATGTTAAACCAGAGAAGTGTGAGTTCGAGGTGTTAGAAATCGAATACCTCGGACTCATCATCGGACACGGAAATGTCCGGATGGACCCTGTCAAAGTACGGGGGGTACTGGAGTGGCCGGCCCCGAAAAGCCTCAGGGAAGTGCGCGCCTTCCTCGGCTTCTGTAACTTTTATAGGCGGTTTATCCGAGGATTCTCCACCCTCGCCCGCCCGCTGCACGACCTCACAAAGAAAGACGCCCCCTGGCGCTGGGACCAGGACCAGCAGGATGCATTCGATAATATTAGACGAAGCATCGGCCGAGAACCTACGCTCCTCTTCCCCGACCTCACAAAACCATTCGAACTCGAAGTAGACGCGTCCAACGTAGCCCTTGGGGCAGTACTCAATCAGTTAGGACCCGATCAACGCATGCACCCGGTTGCGTTCCACTCTGAGTCGCTAACGGAAGCGGAACGCAACTACGACATCTACGACAGGGAGCTACTAGCGGTGGTCAAAGCGCTACGAGCCTGGCGTACCTACCTGGTCGGATCCCCTCACAAAATTATCATCCACACCGACCACGCCAATCTGCAGTATTGGAAAGACCCCCGAAAGATCAGCCGAAGAGTGGCGCGCGAGTTTTTGGAGTTATCAGAGTACAACTTCGCACTGAAGCACGTACCTGGTATAAAAAACGGTCGCGCAGACGCCCTCTCGCGACGAGCTGACTATGAACCCAACGAGAAGGACAACAACGATGTCATTGTCCTCCCCGCTGACCGCTTTCTACGTGCAACCCAGATGTCAATGCACGACATGGACATCTGGACGCAAGTAGCGCAAAACATGGACGAGAAAGCCGTCCTCGTGTGGGTCGAACCCCACAACCTGAAAAAGCACCAAGGGCTGTGGTGGAAAGGCGACGCTCTCGTTGTCGTGGGCGACAACGATCTTAAGCGGGGGGTAATTACCTTTTTCCACGACACGCCAAGCATGGGCCATCCAGGGATCGCAAACACGCTAGAGTTGGTGCGACGTGACTACTGGTGGCCGAACATACGAAAGGACGTGGAAGACTATGTCAAAGGCTGTGCAACGTGCCAAGCCAACAAGATCAACCCCCACCGACAAAAACCACACCTTTTCCCCATCACCACCGACCCCGACGCTGAACCATTTGAAGTCGTAACGATGGACTTCATCACAAAACTACCCCCGTCGAATGGATACGACTCCATTCTCACCATCACCGACCACGACTGTTCAAAAGCGGCCATCTTCATCCCATGTAACGAGACGATTACCGCGGAAGGAGTGGCGCGACTTTATCTCCACCACGTTTACCCACACTACGGCATCCCCCGGAAGATGATCACGGATCGAGACCCGCGCTTCACGTCCGCCTTCATGAAGGACTTGTGTAAGACGCTGGGGGTCCGCCAGAACATCTCCTCCGCATATCACCCACAGACGGACAGGCAGTCGGAGCGCACTAACCAGTGGCTGGAACAGTATCTCCGTCACTGGAGCAACATCCAACAGGACAACTGGGCGGAGGCACTCCCAGTAGCGCAATTCGCGCACAACTCGTGGCCAAACGCCACAACCAAACACTCCCCATTCTCGTTGATCATGGGATGGGAACCACGTACCACGTGGACGACGAAACCCACGCCGACTCCGTCCGTTGATCAACGATTAGAAGAGATGGGTGATAGACGCCAGCACGCGCAAGATTGTATTAAGCATGCGCAAGAGCTCATGGCGAAGAGGGGAAAGACGCGCTTCATACCTTACCTAGAAGGCGCTCAAGTATGGTTGGAGGGAACGAACCTCCGGACCTTCTACCCCACCGCAAAGCTCGCACCAAAACGCCACGGACCGTTCCGGATTAAGAAAGTCTTATCGGCGGTCTCGTACGAACTAGAGCTTCCGAAGACGTGGAAGATACATCCCGTGTTCCATGCGAACCTCCTTACGCCATACAAGGAGACGGAACTCCATGGAGCGAACTTTACGCGACCCCCACCTGACCTTATCGAAGGAGAAGAAGAGTTCGAAGTGGAACACGTGTTACAATCTCGCCTTCATGGCCGAGGGCGCAAACTTCAGTTCCTGATCCAGTGGAAGGGATTTCCCATAAGTGACAGTTCGTGGGAGCCACTTGATAACGTCCGCCACGCACCTGACCTAATCGCCGAATTCTACCGGCAAAACCCTACCGCCGAAGGGGCTGGACGAAAGATATAAAAGACGCACCACCTCCGCCCACTCTCGTCACCCATGATTATCCCCGGAAACCTCATGTCTGATACACCTATCATTACCACTGTGCCCGTCCGCCCCCCATCCCAGATTATTCTCGACAACTTGACTGTCCCGTCCCAAGAAGCTGGGATTCCAAACATGAACCCGGACACCGCCTACACCCCATACTCCCGAATCACTACGCCGCCCCCACTACCTGAGTTTACACTTGACCCCGAGACCTCGCTACCCACTGTTGTTGAGCCACCCGAGTCGTCGGGATCCTCTGGGTCGACGTCTCCACCCCCACTTGTCTCGGCACCAACGCTCAGTACTTTACACCAGTCCTCACTCCCCCTCCCTCCATTTCCACCTGGAATCGACCATGTTTTTACCCCCATTGCCACCGTTGAACCCGCCGCCCCTGACCCACGCTACGCCCTCCTTGATGACGAAGATACGGACACGTCGGGAGAGCCGGGGATCCCCTATTTTCCTAACGACCCCACCTCCCCGCGCTTCTACCCGCTCATGATTGGCGAGCCGGGAAAGAAAGAAGTGGCGCGGTACATCTATTACCGCAAGGACTATCAGGAGGTGGTAGGAACGATGGGAAAGGGGGAGCCGTGCTACGTCACGTCCATCTACCTGCGTACTGTCGCGGCTCACCAGTTACCCCAGCATGTGACGGATCAGCAGCTGGACCTCTTCCACCCCCACGACCCTCGTCGACTCGTCATCGACGAAGTCATCTCCTCCCTCCATTACCCCGCCCTCCATGCTGACGTCGCCCGTCTACGCACATGCCTGGAAGCCCGAGACGCGCTTAAGGTGCGACGGGACGACCTTCGCAGGCTGGAGGCGGAGGCCGTCAAGGACCAGTTCCACTTGGACATGAATATGTCCAGTGTGAGAAAGCGGCTGCAGTACGCCCGCATCATTCCTCTTATCAGCGACCGATACGTCGCGCTTATGACCAAACCCACTCGTCCCCGCCATTCGTCTGAGCTCCGCGCCGACAGCGCGGACGAGATGCCCCTATCACCACGGGTAGGAGGACCTAGCGAGATGCCGCGCCTTCAAGGGGAAGGCAGCACGCGTCGTCGCAGGTGTTACGAGTGTCGGTCCAAGGACCACCTCGTCAGAGACTGTCCCGAGCGAGGACGGCGAGACGCGTGCCAATGGTGTGGCAGCCTCGCCCATCGTGTAGACGTCTGCCTCATAAGGCGACTGTCTCCGATGTCGGCTCGATACGAGAATCCTACGCCGCGAACCCGCTGGTGTGGGAAGTGTCTCGATTGGAAGGCAGCACACGACGAGATCGATTGCCCCCAGTATGAGGGATGCCGTAAGTGTGGCCGCAGGGGGCGCCATATGTTCTTACATACCCACACCTGTCCCCGTTCCCCCTCTCCTGATCCCGCCACCGTTATTCCCGAAGAGGACTGCTACTATACTAGTGACTAGTCGAAGTCGTGGCGACTTCGAGTCTGACAGGGGGGTAATGTTACGATTTTCCCTTCCCTATCTCATGACCCGTATTCTGTGCCGACTATCTACTGTACTTTTACGATACGATCCGTTTCGATTCGAACCCCGACTCCTATCTCGCGCCTAGCGCATGACCGTTGCGACGCCCCGTGGCGCGACTTCCAGAACCCGCTGACGACTTCTGATCCACGCGTCGTCCCGCGGGATTCCCTTGTTCTCCTTTCGTACGTTCCCTTTGTTAGCTCGCTAGGGCCCGGATCCTAGGATCGCGCCATATGTTTGTCTCTGACAAACATCATGTACTAGTATATAAGTCTCACGCTACCTAGCTTGTACGGTAGACTTGACTTCTTGTGTAATACCACACCGCCGTCTCTTCTCACGAACCGATCCTTTGAGTCGCACTTTCGCTTGACTCCCCGTATTTGCTCGCCGTTGCGCTTGAGCCCATCCTTGCTATTACCCTTGTGTCCACGGAGGCCAAGTGGTACTTGTTCACCATCGTACTAAGTCGTAACTGACTTACTCCTGTCCCGTTACCGTCCGTGACTTAACCGAAGTACACGTCGTACTTAACGCCCCTGTGGTGGCGTTACACCCTACACTGCCCAAACCAGCACGACAAAGTCGGAGAGTGTAGATGCCGCTTCCCTTGCATTAACTGCGGCAAGGACCATAACGCTCGGTCCCCGCAGTGCAAGCTGAAGATGAGCTTCTCCCCTCCCCCCCTTGCCCCTCGACCTAACACGTCGCCATCACCCGCCAACCCCTCTGCCAAGGGGAAAGCAAAGGTCACTGCAGCGCACCCGGTTGAGGATCTGGTCCCGTCCCAGCGGGAACCATCCTCGACGTCAGCCGACGCTGCAGACACCAACGAAGGCTTCACCGAGGTGACGCGTGGTAAGCACCGACGGAATAGAGGCAAAGCAGCTGTCAAGGCAGCTAATGCCCAAATCCCTGGTGCTTCAACCGCCTCGATGACCACACAGGCACAACAGGGGACAACCGGGAGACTCACGTCTAAAGTTCCCGCGCGCCCTCTGAAGAAAGTCTGGCCTACGCCGCCCACGGCAGAGGAAACGACGATCATCAAAGAAGCACACGTCGCCTCCCTCCTCGAAACCAGCGAAGCATTGCAACGCACCCTCGGCAAAGATGCCCCAGCAGAAAAACTGCGGCAACTTGACGCGCAATGGGGCGGAAGCACCGATGCCATGGGGGAACCGCAAATGATATACGACCTCCCTTTCCGCTACGCAGTCCGGTACGGGCTCCCGCTCACTAGGGAACAAACGATCCGACGGATCGCCAGCCCCGACATCGTTCAAGGCTTCGCAAAGATCACTGAATGGACTGAGGAATGGGGCGAGATCACCCCCTACAAATACCTCATCTCACAAACGGTAGCACAGTCCCAAACATTTGATAAGACCTTCCCGGAATCCTTCCAGCCCACTGCTGCGAACCCGACTGACGCAATCAACAACCGCCAGATGGCGCTCATTGTCATCGAGGCGGCGATCAAAACCCACTCCTTCCTCCACCACCTAGACCCCGACTACATCTCCGCCGCCACGGTAGAACAGACGCTGGACGAATACGAAAACAACGGCGCATATGACATGTTCAAGCTCTCCAACGCTGAGGTTGTCTGGGACACCCTAGCAGAAACGCAGGCACTATACGACCAAATCCATAACCCCCTTTAATGCATAGTACAACCATACTAAGCGTTAACATGCGGCGTCGAAATGAGGCTATGCATGCGTTACTGGAGAGCAACGAAGAAGACGATATTATCTGTGTACAGGAACCGTGGTTCGGAAAGATTGGAACCACACGTAATGACAGCAGCAGGGACGGAGACCCAGTGTTTGGAGGCGCAAGCCATCCAACCTGGAACCTCTTCTACCCCTACTACACCAAGGACAAGAGAGCAAAGGTAATGATATATACCCGTAAACGCAGCAGGACTGCCTCTCCCTACCGTACCCACCCGACCCAGATCATCCCCAGGCTGGACCTCGTACATCATCCCTCCTTACTTATCGTAGACGTCCGCATCACTAACCATACCATACGGATCATTAATGTATATAACGACGTGGACGACCCTTCGACCATGCGCACACTACTGACACTCGATCTAGATCCCACTATCCCCACGCTCCTCGTGGGTGATTTCAACCTTCATTCACCGCGGTGGTCACCGAGGGGCTGGTCCCCCTCTGCGCGAGTTGCTGAGTTTGAGTCGTGGACGATGGTCCAGACTTTTGAGCTCGCCTCACAACCCGGTGTCACCACCCGAAGAGGAAACGGCAATGACCGCGAGAGTACGCTGGACCTAGTCTGGCTCAATCTCGCCGCGGTCGGCATGGATTCCTTTCAAGGCCCAGTTCTCGACTGGGGAGCGTCACATGGCTCGGACCACGCTGGGCTCCGGACCACGTGGGAAATCCTCGGCACCCACCGAGGTAACAAGCAACCACCCAGCACCAAGTTCATTGTCGACTTCGAGGACGAGAAGGCCGAGAAGGCATGGCGTCAAGACATCATCGACGCACTGCCCAATATCACCCCCCTAGACAACAACCATGAGGTGGACACCTTCGCAGAGAACGTCCAACACGCCATCACGGATGCGTGTCTCCGCCATATGGAAACCAAGAAACCATGCAAAGCACGTGGCCACCCTTGGTGGACGAACGAATGCGCCACAGCAGCCGCCGCCCTCCGCGCCATCGAAACCGGAGACACACCAGAGAAAAGGGCCGCTCAGACACATCTAAAGCGCACGACACGAGCTGCCAAACGCACATACTACAATAACCTCATCGAAACGGGCAGAATCTGGGACGTCGCATCCTGGAGGCACGGCAGGAAGCTCTCAGGCATCCCTGCACTCCGGAGACCCGATGGCACGGTCCTGACCGAACGACCCGAAATCACAGAAGCACTCGCAAACAGGTTCTTCGTTTGTGAAGATGCCCTAGGGAACATCTCGAACGAGCAGGAAGATGATCCGCCGGCCTTACCCACCCGACCCTATGCACCGGTAGTCCGCAAGGAGGTTGACCCCCTCCTCGCCGACGCGAGCTCTACTTCAGCCCCCGGTGAGTCGGGAACCACCTGGCTTATCCTAAAGAAGGCCTGGGACGCCATAGGAAACCACCTGACACATTTATATGACACGTGCCTCCGGCTTGGACATCACCCGGAAGTCTGGAGACATGCCATCGTTGTAGTCATCCCCAAGCCAGGAAAGGATGACTACCTCGCTCCCAAAGCCTACCGACCAATCTCCCTTATAGAATGCGTGAGCAAACTACTGGAGAAGATTGTGGCCAGGCGACTACTCTTTGACGCAGATAAGCACGGACTGCTCCCCACCAACCAATTCGGAACACGCGCCTTCTCCTCCACCCTTGACGCGGGACTCGCACTAACCCATGATATCCAGCTCGCCTTCCGCACAAAGCGCAAGTGCGGCGCGCTGCTGTTCGACATCAAGGGTTTCTTCGACCACGTCCACCGAGGACGCATGGTACACACGCTCGCGAACCTCGGGTTCCCCGAGTCGATCGCAGCCTGGGTCCATGCCTTCCTTACGGATAGGAGAGTCACCCTCTCGTTCAACGGGGGACTCTCGGAACAAAGACACCAACCGGTGGGCACACCGCAGGGCTCACCGGTATCCCCCATCCTCTCCGCACTTTACACCTCCACCCTCCTCAAACTCGCCCCGCCTCACGTCAACTCCACACTTGGACTTTACGTGGACGACGGCATAATTTTCGGACATGGCAACACATGGAAAGAGGTTAACGAAACCCTCCGAGAACGATACAGGCAGTGTGAGGACTGGCTCCGCCGCTCCAACCTCGAGTGCGAGAACGATAAGACCGAACTCATTTATTTTAAACCCCCCTACGTTAGAAAGTACGATGAACCCCCAAACAGACTACTCCTTCCCGACCCCACCCATCACACGTACTATACGATCACTCCAAAGCACACTATACGTTATTTGGGCTTCTTCATTAACCATCGCGGCATCAGTATTTGTACGGGTTGCTTGACGGGGGTTGTACCACCTGGCGCCTGGTGGTGCCACCTGGTACAACCCATAAAGTTAGCAATTTGGCAGTTGCACAAGCCATGTCTAATCCTTCAAAAAGTTTTTTACACAGCGATGACCAGCAAGCAGGACAAGTTCAGAAAGTCAAGGAAGTCATACAAGTCCAAGTATTAGGCATATCATCTAAGTTAAATATTTGTCATATTATATTTGTCACATATTTGTCATATCATATTTGTCATATCATATTTGTCATATCATATCATTAGTCATATGTCACATCAGGTTTGCAGCATAAAAATATTATTTTATTCAGAATCAAGCAAATACATGAGTACTAGTACAGTAGTCTAAGGCGCCGCAAGTCCCAGTCGTGACAGGTCGTGACGTGGCACGTGGGGCTTGCCATGTCGCAGCGAGCCGGCGTGGTGGTAGAGTGGCGCGATGGGGCTTGTAAGTGTGGTGGTGGCTGGGGTTGTGACGTGGCATGCGTGGCGCTGTGTTGCGGTGGTGTTGGGGCGGGATCGGGCGTGGCGGGTCAGGTCGGCATGCCAGTGGAGTGGCGCGGTGGGTGGTGGGGCTGGGCCGTGTTGCTGGCATCACAGTGATCGCGAGGTCTTGCGCGCCGTGTTGGGGTCGCGCCGGGGTGGTGGTGGCGTGGCGTAGTTAGCGTGGCATGGGCCGGGGTGGCTGTGGTGGCGCCTGGGTCGTGACGAGGCATCGTGGGGCCTGCACCGTTGAGGTGACGGCGCGGCGTGGTGGTGAAATGGCGTGGTTGGGGTGGTGATGAGTGAAAGAATAAAAACAAAAAACAACAAACAGAAACTCACTTAACGGGTGCGTAGTCGCATGAGTGGTAGGTCTTGCGAATCGTATTGAGGGTGCCGTCGTGGTGGGTCTTGCATGTCGTGACGTGGCTCCGGGGGCTTTCGTGCGGCGAGTTACTGGCGGTAGAGGTTGTGGCTGGAGGGAGACGGGGCCATGAGCTGACGCATGGCGAGACGGCGAGGCAGCTGCAGCGGTGACGTGGTCTGTCACATCAATGAGAAACGATAGGGAAAAAAAGAAAGAAAAAAAACTTATCATAGAGCCATAGACTGAAGCCGAGCTCGTCGTCGTCAGCCAGGTCTTGCGTTTGCGTGTTGTGACGGCATGGTGTCAGGGGGGGTGTTTGGAGTTCGCACGGCAGGGTGGTGGTGGTGGTGGTAGTGGTGAACTTGCATAGGGGCAAAAGACGGCGGCGGGGTGATGTATGGCAAAGGTGGCAGAAGTGACGTGGTTCTGTGACAGTGAGCAACGATGTCAAACACAAAAATAAGAAAAGAAAACTTATCTGGTCCAGCTCGACGTTGTCGCGTGTTGGTGACCATCGTGATTGCAGTGGGATTGTGGGCATCAGTCCTGCCACTTGAAAAGTAAGGGTTGGACTGTTTATCAGGATGGAGCAAGTTGGCAGGAGGAAGACGAACTACAAGAAATGTCGTATGCATGTCGTGTCACTGGCACTGGTAATGTGGGAGTAGTTGGCGGTAATTCAGTCAGCGTTTTTCGGGAACAACCGAAAGTCCGAATTATGTAAACGCAGACATTTTCCGAAAGTCGTATACCGTACAATGTTCCTTGCAATTGGTTCACGGTTCATCTCCCTTCTACCAACCTGCTCCATCCTGAAAAATGGTCCAACCCTTACTTTTCAAGTGGCAGGACTGATGCCCACAATCCCACTGCAATCACGACGGTCACCAACACGCAACAATGTCAAGCTGGACCAGATAAGTTTTTTTTCTTATTTTTGTGTTTGACATCGTTGCTCACTGTCACCACGTCACTTCCACCGCCTTTGCCATACATCACCCCGCCGCCGTCTTTTGCCCCCACGCAAGTTCACCACCACCACCACCACCCCACCGTGCGAACTCCAAACACCCCCCCCTGACACCATGCCGTCGCGACACGCAAACGCAAGACCCCGGCTGACGACGACGAGCTCGGCTTCAGTCTACGGCTCTATGATAAGTTTTTTTCTTTCTTTTTTTCCCTATCGTTTCTCATTGACCATGTCACCACTGCAGCTGCCTCGCCATCTCACCACGCGTCAGCTCGTGGCCCTGTCTCCCTCCAGCCACAACCTCTACCGCCAGTAACTCGCTGCACGAAAGCCCCCGGAGCCACGTCACGACATGCAAGACCCACCACGACGGCACCCCCAACACGATTCGCAAGACCTACCTCACGCGACTACACACCCGTTAAGTGAGTTTCTGTTTTTTGTTTTTTGTTTTTATTCTTTCACTCATCACCACCCCAACCACCACCACGCCGCGCCGTCACCCCAACGGTGCAGGCCCACACGATGCCTCGTCACGACCCAGGTGCCACCACAGCCACCCCGGCCCATGCCACGCTAACTACGCCACACCACCACCACCCCGGCGCGACACTCACAAGCCCCGTCGCGATCCCAACACGGTGCGCAAGACCTCGCGATCGCCGTGACGCCAGCAACACGGCCCAGCCCCGCCACCCACCATGCCACTCCACCGGCATGCCGACCCACCACGCCCGATCCCACCCCAACACCACCACAACACGGTGCCACGCATGCCACGTCACGACCCCAGCCCCGCCACCGCTACCGACCCTGTCACCACTGGCACTGTAGTACTTAGTACCTATGTATTTGTCTGATTCTGAATAAAATATTATTTTTATGCTGCAAACCTCACCATCATGACTAAGATAGATATGACTAAATATATATGACAAATATGGTGTAGTAATTAACACTAATTAATACTATAAATAGTTTTATCTATTATTTATTCTAATATTAAAAATATTTTGAAACAGCTATATTCAACTTGCCAACTTGTGCAACTTGCACTGGCTTTCTGCTGGCACACCAGCTAAAAAGGTGGAAGTTCCCTGCGTTCTTACTGATGGCCTGAACTGGGATCCGCACGTGACCACGATGTGCAATCGGGCACGTGCATCTCTGAAGGCTTTACAGCTCGTCGGCAATTCCCAGAGGGGGGTGTCCACGGCGAACTGGCGGCTGCTGTTTAACGCAGTATGCATGCCGGTTCTGTCTTACGGATGCCAACTCTGGATGTCAGCACGCAACAAGATTGGACTCATCAAGAAGGTCCAATTGGTAATGAACGAGGGGGTCCGGGTAATTTCCGGGTCATTCCGATCCGCCCCGCGCGGCCCCCTCCATGAGCTTCTTCGCATTCTGCCTGCCCGGCACTACCTGGAGAAACTAACATCGACTTCTGCCACCAGATTGTTCCGTGTCCCCCGGAGGTCCCAGCTCATCGCCCGATTAGGAGGTGACTGGAACCCCCCGGTCCAGAGCGGCCCACACTCCAGCAATGGAGGGGTGGTGTGTAACAATGCACTGCGCGTCAGGTCTGGAAGACGCCCACAGCGCCCCACTGCCCTGGAGGCTCTCGGCGCACGAGTGGACCCAATGCTCACGGAGTGCGTCGACGTCACAGCCATCGCCCCCTGGGAGGTTCACAACTGGGAGGCGCATGTCACTGTTGAAGGGCGAGCGGACCCCAATAAACGGAACACTCGCATCAACGAGCTCTATGCTCTGAGACAAGAGCAAAGTATGTTGATCATCCGCGTGTCGGGTACGGTTACCAATCGGAACCGACCTGATAACCAAATCGTGGGAGGGTCAGCTGCCTCAGTTTGGCAGGGAGAGTTGGAGCCGCGCGCTCGGGCGTGGACACTCGGTACAGGGGTTGAGACACATGACGTCCACCTCTTCGGCATTTCAAAAGCCGCCGAGTTGATTTCAGCTGAGTACTTGTTACGGTTTCACCTTCGACCGTCCCTCGAACACCCCACGGGAAGACCCCGAACACCGCTAGGAGGAAAAGCGCAGAAGAATACGCAGAAGAAGAGGCTGAAGTAGCAAGGATTGTGGCTGCCCATGTCCACGAAAGAGCTAAGTCTCCCACGCACTACTATTACGAACCCGGAAGCGCTCAGCGGAGTGATCCAGAATACTGGGAGTAGCGCACGTGATCTTAGCGCCCGCCCGTCACGTGACCCTGGCACGTGACCTGGCTAGACCTGCACCAGATGGGTCCAGATGAGCTTGTGCCTGGACCGGCCTAGAACGCCTCGTGTTTGTGACTCATATCGATCGTGTCTGGACTGACCTAGATTGCCTCGTGTTTGATGGCTGTATGCCTCATGTTTCCTTATCTCTGACTCGTGCCATGAGCTGTCTGTGCCATTGGCTGATCCTTATCTCTGACGTAGTTGTGACTCATTCCTAGGATCCGTATACTAGGGTTTCGGAGTTCCAAGCTGGGGTTCAAACCTCCTTGGATGTGTATAAGTAGAAAGGCTTATGGTCGCTGAAGACCTAAGCTTGACTTCTTGGATTGTCCACCCATCTGTACCGCCATTCGTTGGCTGTTGGTACCTTTGGCTCTGCATTGCAATAGACGGCTGTCTGCCTCTTTGCCCCTCCATCGTCCTTAGCTGTGCTCCAGTGTGCTGTCTTTGCCGCTGTCTGCTATCCCTTCCTTTCCCGCTTATCCTCGTCGCTGGCTGTCTGTCGCGACTCCTCTCCTCTATATCATTGGCCGGTTGTCTATCGCCTTTGATCGTCTTTTACTCTTTCTGGCCATCACCGCCGTCCATATCCTTTGGGCAACGCTATTACGTCTTACTTGTGAGCGTATAGCCGAACGAGTACGTGAAGTCGACATCCTCTGTGATCGTTAGGTCCCGCTAGTAGCCTTGCGCAGTCCGCAAGAAGGAACGTCCGGTGGAACGTTACAGTACTCACGTGCCCCACCTACCCATATTTACATACTCTCATGTGACGAGGGCGCCATCACCTCGATCACCAACACACGTACACTTTCCCACCAGTCTGATTCGCTTCGATTTCATCACGCGCTGACAGACTTTTACTCCACGCACAGGGACACGAGCATCCACCTCGTGTGGGCTCCAGAGAAACGGAAGAGAGCGGCTGATAACCAATCCCGGCTAGCTGCCCGCGACGCATGTACCCACACCCCCCCTGCATCCCTACGACGTGTGCAGTCTGCCACGTTCGTCAAAAAGTTAGCCAGAGCGACCGCTTTCCAAGCCTGGTGCCGCGAGTGGGTATCACTCCATCAATCCCCCACCGCGCACATCCCACAGGCCTATGGTCACTCCATCGACTACCACCACGCCCCCGATGGGCGCAACCACCCCCTATGGTCGGCTGCCATACCCCCCAAAAAGCCCAGTGATGATTACGTCTCGATCACACGACGTACCCACTGCACGGCGTTCCAACTCGCCACCCTTCACTCCTTCACATCTGACTACACCAAACGCCACCGCCCAGACCTCCCTCGGGAAGCATCGCACTGTCCTTGCGGCTTCCCAGACCGGTCTTTCTACCACCTCCTTTATGACTGTGACCGCTATACGCGTCAGCGTTATACACTATTCAACAACAATAGGGGCTCTCGCACCTATCACCCGGAGGACTCAACCCCTCCTATCACACTCTTCACAGGGGAAGGGGAAATGCCGTACGCCTTTTGCCTCTTTCTTCAACAGACAGGCGCAGCTTCAAGACCGGAGGCTGGGGCGTTACCCCCGGCTGACCACGGATAGTCGCAGCTCTGGACCGCAACCGAGGAGACCCTGCCTAGAGGCAGCCCGCGTGTAAGTCACCGTGTTTCTCCTTACCTTACACATGTCATGGACAGACCGCACTCCACACTCCACGTTCGTTTACGTACCCCTCTTTACCCCGGCCTCCTTGGAAGGTGCCGCAAATTGTCTACTTTACTGTTCGGACCGCACGTGAGCTCAGCTTACTTATCATGTCCCATAAATTTCGCTCTCTTGATAGAGGCGAAGACCATTCTTGTACTAAGTACTGCCGCGGAATAAAAATGGTTCAAAAAAAAAAAAAAAAAAAAAAAAAAAACGCGACATCTCACTTCGAATCGCCAAGCGAATTGCGCTGTAGGGGACTTACTCTCAGACTAAACAGGAGAAGCTAGGCGACAAAAAGGCAGGAGAAGTCTCGGGCAACATGTCACGGTATTACTTATACCTCACTTTACAGACAGGCTGCCATGCTGGAGGTGCCTCAGTTTCCTGAGTGCAACAAGGAGTCTAATTCCGTACCTAATTCTGTTGTTTGTAGCAATTTCTGATGGGCATTGAGCCTTGCAAGCGTTTATAGGATTTACTGGGCGGTTAACCTGACTTGCGGATGCCAGTGCCCGTGGACATCACGTGTGTCGGCTGAATCGGCCGAACTGCGACGACTGACCCTCAGTAAAAAAGGAAAAGTCTGCCCAGGTCCGCTGGGGGTCAATTCTCGGTCAATCGGTAACGGAATTTTTGCAAATCTACCATTTTGAGTCATTTTGGGTCATTTTGAGATTTTTTGACTTCGGCTGACCTCCAGTTGACTCTGAGCAGTCGGGCCCAGGTCGGCGTCGAATAGTCATTTTTGGGACAAATCCATAGTCAACTTTTGTCATTTAGTAGTCATCCCAGGTGTCGTCAGCCAGTTCCAGTCAATTTTCAACACACAGAACATTGATTTATTGCAAAATACTATCATAGTACACGATATGTGCGAGTAATATACAGAACAAGGGCGATTAAAGGAATACGGCGCGGAACCTGCTTTGGCATGCAATGCTCCACCCTTCCGCCACCATCGTCGTTGGGGCGCGGCCAGGATACTTGGGTGAACAGAGCACGCCACCGCCACTACTACAATTGTTGTGGTTGGGACGCGCGGCTGCGTTGTCGTCGTCGCGGCACACACTGCTCGGTCGGCTTGCGTTGGACTCCCAGCAGTGGTGGCTGTGAGTGGACGTCGGGCGGCGAGGCATTGCGGATGGTACGTGCGGTGCTGGGGTGGCTATTGCAGTCAACATGAGCGCATTGTCAGCTTAAAAAAAATACTAATACTCAATTTTTTTCTTTGTTTGTGGGGGGCATCGACGATATCTTGTGAATGTGTGCTGGCAAGTACATGTTGGTTTGTATAAGGGGGATGATCCCTAGTCAGTGGAGCACGCAAGGGGCGGGTTCAAGAGAATGCGCACTTACACTTAGAACCTTTAGCAACGTGGCGGCACTTGGGTGTCCTGGTCGTCTGCTGTGGCGAGAGAACAGGTGGGCAGTAGGGTCGACAGTGTAGCTTTCTTAAACTTGAAGTCAGTAGAAGCGGCAGTGGGATGGGTTTATGAAACAAAGCGGCAGCGGCAGAAAAACAGACAGAACGGTGTGTTGGACTTTAACGAATGTTGATAGGGACAGAACTTGAAAATACCTCCCACGCTTGGCAAATCGACGCGTCTTTGACAGACTTTGCATACTGCGCCGTTGTTTTGCACCTACAGTCCCCCCCCTTCTTTTTGCCGTACCCGCGGACTCCACCTACTGCCTCACTAACTCCATTGTCACAGCTGCCACCATCCCACCCCACCCAGCTGTCCTGGTGCCTCCATCCTTCGTTGACGCTGCCGGCCCAGGCAGCGCCACGTCAATACAGTAGGTTGTAAGTTAAGTACGTTACATTATTCTCGTGAACCCGCCCCTTGCGTGCTCCACTGACTAGGGATCATCCCCCTATACAAACCAACATGTACTTGCTGGCACACATTCACAAGATATCGTCGACGCCCCCCCACAAACAAAGAAAAAAATTGAGTATTAGTATTTTTTTAAGCTGACAATGCACTCACGTTGACTGCAATAGCCGCCCCAGCACCGCATGTACCATCCGCGACGCCTCGCCGCCCGACGTCCGCTCACAGCCACCACTGCTGGGAGTCCAACGCAAGCCGACCGAGCAGTGTGTGCCGCGACGACGACAACGCAGCCGCGCGTCCCAACCACAACGATTGTAGTAGTGGCGGTGGCATGCTTTGTTCACCCAAGTATCCTGGCCGCGCCCCGACGACGATGGTGGCGGAAGGGTGGAGCATTGCATGCCAAAGCAGGTTCCGCGCCGTATTCCTTTAATCGCCCTTGTTCTGTATATTACTCGCACATATCGTGTACTATGATAGTATTTTGCAATAAATCGATGTTCTGTGTGTTGAAAATTGACTGGAACTGACTGATGACACCTGGGATGACTACTAAATGACAAAAGTTGACTATGGATTTGTCCCAAAAATGACTATTCGACGCCGACCTGGGCCCGACTGCTCAGAGTCAACTGGAGGTCAGCCGAAGTCAAAAAATCTCAAAATGACTCAAAACGGTAGATTTGCAAAAATTCCGTTACCGATTGACCGAGAATTGACCTCCAGCGGACCTGGGCGGACTTTTCCTTTTTTACTGAGACTGACCCTGAATCCACCACCAACCACTGGCAGACCTCTCAAGACCTCAACGGCCTCAACACTGGTGCCCGTGACGCCCCATGGCCGCGCAACACCGCATTCCATATACGTATCGTACAATGCCCCACAAACGCCATAAAAGACGTGGGCAAATAGATCGAGATTGACTCACCAAGTCGTCCGCTCTCTGGGACCTTTGGGAGGAAGGAGGATGGGACGGGATATGTGGGCTCTCCTCAAATTTACCATGATATGCGTCAACTCAACTCTGCTGTCGAACCCCCTACTTGCCTTGCTAGCTGATAGCTTCCCCAAAGCTAAGTCCAACTTCCCGCGCGCGCACTCCTCGCCGCGACCCCGTACACGCCGACCTCCGCGCACTCTTAGAGCTCGGGTTAGTTCGCGATTCTCTACACATAATACCAGATGTTAAGGCACCGTCACGACCTTTTACCTATGTGAACGTGGGGAATACCAAAGATGCGATCGGAATTTGTCGCGATGCGTAACGGCCCTAGCTGGCAGACACCCCTGGTCCTCTTGACCCATGATCCATGAAGTCTCGTGCTGTTCCTTTGATCGAAGTTGAACTTTTGTTCCGCCGACCGAGAGCGATGGTTGTACGTGCTCAATAGCGCTCAATGCTCGCTTTGTCTTCCGCAGGTCGAACACTCTACACTGCGCTGCCAACTTCGGGGGGTGTTGAAATCTGCGTCACACACACTTTGGGTGACCGTCTCCATTTTGTGCGAGGTTCCTGTATGAGCCGCCGGCGGACTCTGATGCCCTCTTAGAGAGAAAAGGAAGGCGTGCGAGGAAACTAAGATAGAACCACGAGCACTTTTGACAATGCGAGCGCAGGGGCTTGGTTATTGACGATCCATGCAACGACAGCTGCACATGCCAGTGGTCCTTGACTTCACAGATCCATCCATAGACGATTTTGCGACCAGGTTCCTAGACAGTGCGTACGACCACACAACCGCTCGGCCCTTCTCTGACTGGACGATAGAATGTGGGGCAGCATTCCCTGATCAATATGTACGACGGCGCGCTTACACACACACTGCACACCTCGCAGAGCGACACATGTCCTAGGAGCGCGTACAAAATCATGGGCTAGATGCCCCGCACGTGGCCATTAGCACCGTCGAGCGAACGGTGGTCGTTGAGAGTGAGACGCAGCGCCGCTGGAACCGGCAAACGCAACATTAAGGTACCTTCTCGGTGCGCGGTCTTCTGTTCATCCTTCAAGGTACGACTTGTATTGTAAAGAGCCCGCGGGACGAGTTGAAGTGGCGCGCTTGCTCTTGAATGCGCTATCCCTGAATTGGCGGCGATTAGCACGCCCAATGAGCGCGCGACAGGGTACGTGGATCATCGCTAGCCCTTCCTCGGGTGATAGAAGCTCGGGAACGTGGTGTATGAGCGCTCGAAGAGCCGGAACACGTGCAAACGACAGGATTTGGAATATCAATAACATGGTCAGGGCCAAGCAGGAGGACCCTTCTTGGGAAGAAGGAGCGTACGTGATTGATCACAGAACACCCACGCTTTCGCCTTGGCACGTTCTTGCCAGTGATAAAACCAGTTCGGACGTGGAGGAAGCGTGCTAGTGTGGAGCACAAAGAAAAACGACTCTTGGGTCCGTATCGGGAGCACATGGAAGTGAGAAAGAGAAATAAGTGTCTGGGTCTTGCGCTCCAGGTAGGAATACTACTTTCGTCACCTTGGTTCTTTGTTGGTGCACTGGCGGTGAGGCCAATAGTATGCTTGGCTACTCAACCGTGCGTCTGCAGCCCAAATATATGCATATTGCAGGACGTCTGGGCGCTAGACCCCACCCTTTCCTCCGAACAGGTCCAGTGTATCGACGGCGCAGAGCCTTTAATTTTGACCTCGGGTCCCCAGCCGGACAAGCGAACAGGGTATGGTCTGGTGCCTAGTGGAGCTCAAGTATCGAATCGTTACGACGTAGCACCATCCTTGACCGAAGAGCCTCGATAGGAGCGATTTTATGTTCAATGAGAGAGGGTGTGCAAGGCACCACGACTAGCCGTTTCCGATAATGTGGGAGAATGTGCGGCGGGGAAACCCACCAGTACAGTGATCTACGTGCATCTTCTGAGATACAGAAGGAGACATATATGGGAAGAGACAAGGGGGTATTTGCGCCGTGAATGCGGAAATTATCTGTTAGTGATGGCGCTATGTTGGTATCGCCTATTGGTAGTGAGCGCCCCACTAACTGGACTTCCGCATTTCAGTACCATTGCGTAGCAGAAGGATTAGCAGTCGAGCTAAGCACTTCCGGGCTTCGAATTCACCCTCAAGAGACCGATGGGAAGACTATAGGTGAACACCGTCATTGGTATGACACCTTGAACGAAGGAACTGCCAGAGCAGGTGGTACTCGAGGCCACGCAGTATGGCATCCTCTTCATGCATCTGGAACTGATATCTGCAATGCCAAGCAATATAGGTGGATATACACGCCATATATAAGCAACCTCATGCCCGATGGTTCGTTTCGCTGGGGTGTGGAGATGCTGGTTAAGTAGGAATCATCAAGAGACCGAGATCAGAGTCTTGATTAAGAACAATGTATCCATACAGTCACTTCGGTCCCGTAGTCGGTGTCATAAATCATAAGCTTACCCATCGTAGAGAATTCGATTCTCTAGGTGCCATGCTCCACGTCCAAATATAGAGGCTGATAAGCATTGGTGGTCCCTGAGCAGACAACAGCACAGCTCGTGACGCATCCATTTCGGTGTTAATGCGCAGCTGGTGTGCGAAATTGACGACATCTCAGTACCTCCCGCCAGCGGGAGTTGCGTCGCCAACGTATTCACGACAGTAGTGTATTTTGTGGCGTCCAAAGGCAAGCGAAAGGGACAAGCAGAGATGATCGAGAATTTTTGGCCACCGGGACAGCCGTCGGAGTTCCCGCGGTTGGTGGAGGCAAGGACCCGGGTAACAATTGGCTCCGCTCGCGAACAGAAGTACCTCTATTTCCACTCTAGTATCATCGTGCGAGCCCACCGGTAATTTGACTTTTGATGAAGCGATATGTTTGCCTCGAAACAAGGCTCGTTCACACTCTGAACGTTCCGTGGCAGTGGCAACGGGACGCTCATCGCCTCGATTCTGACTTGGGCGTCGTGCAGTGGCGCCTAAATGTATTAAGTCTAGACACACCCCCCTTGGCGAGTTATAAACTCACGACCAGAGGCGGCTGGATGGATCTCCGATTCTTCTTAATTACCAAGTTGCAACACGGACGCCCTTGGAACTAATGTCGATGCAAAGCCGTCATCACGAACAAGAGTTCCCCCCAGGCATGCCCCATCGACCACCCTCTGCCCCGCCTCCCTACACTTATCCCCCAACATCTTCCAACGGTCCTGGTGCCCACACCGAATCACATCGACCGTCCTCGCCTCTTCACTTTGCCACGGGAGTCCACCCTCGGGTACCAGGTCCCTCAAAATCGCCACGTCGGCCACTGCCACCCCTACCAGAGCTCAGGGTCACCAACAGTTCAGTCGCGAATCTGTCCCTTGCGGGCGTGTCTCGACCATCACTTCGGGTTTCAACTTCGTCGTCGTCGTCCTTACTCAATCCCTCTTCTTCCTCAGCCCCCCTACCGTCCTCGCCTCCCCTGATCACTCCCGTCTCACCGCCAGTCCCCTCCTCATCTTCAAGCACCCGCCCCCCCAGACACCGTTCATTGATTCCCCTGTTCTCCCTTCTTCGGCCATCCAGACAGCGTTTTCCTACGAAGCAGATCGCGGAACGTGAAGCCCAGGCTCCAACGACCGATGCGAGGCTCCAAGCCGAAGAAGCTAAACGTACTGCGGAGTTGGAGGCGGTTAAGAGAGCCGCTACGGAAGAACACGCTCGCCTGGCCGCGACGCAATCGAATGCCAAGGATGCGATCAGATCGAACGTACGGTCCTTGCTGTTGCGTCATCTCCCGTCTGACGAGGACTACGATTCTATCTTCAAAAAATGCGCCGAAATTTGCGAAAGCGGTGGTCTCAACCTCTCTGAAGTCTTACAGGAACCACTCATTGACGAGAAGCCCCCTGTGTATTGGGCCATCCTCAACGGACCCTCGACGTTTTTGCAGGGCAGTGACGCGGCTTTTGATACCCTCGTTGTTGCCCTTTTGGGTGCTTGCCAGCCTCTCAAAGAAACTACCATTACTTCTGTCCGCCTTGCATGCATGTTGACGTCGAACAATGTCCTCTTACAACATTTGTTCCGGCGCTTCCCAGCTCTCTCTCCACTCACCCAGGGTGACGCCATTCTATTAAGCTCCGCAGGCGGAGGGGACGTCGCAGATGTGGACGAGAAGCAAGACGGCTCAGGAACATTCGTCGCACGGATCCAAGTTCGGCGATTCCGGCTGCGTATGCGCGTGTCGAAGCTTATCAGAGTCGAGTTCGTCACATCTGGTAGGCTCCCCACCTACGCTTTCGCTCGAGCAGCATCTGAATTTACTCAACTTAGATCGGATTTGGACGATCACATTCTCCGTACGCCCAGAAAACGTCGCAGAAGGTCAATCTGAGACCAGGTGGTTGCTGTCCCTTGGGCTGGCCGATCACTCTATGCCTGCCTGGGTGGACGCGATCCTTGTCGTCTCGGGAAGCCCGCCACCTACCAACGAAGCCGATGACCGTGAACCCACATTTACCATCCCCTTATGCTGTAATGTGTGCGAGCTCAAACCGGGATCTGAAAGTGCGATCAGGATTCGATTAGACGACGGGCCCTTGCGCCCTCATTTACTCAATGAGTGCGTTGATATACGTTCATCTTTTTTTATACTGACATTGATACCTCATTCCTAAGGTCGCAGGCACTGGTTGATTCCGATGGAACACTCCACGCCCAGTTCACTGCCAGGCTATCACGACCGACGCGTACATTCCTGTCTCCCAGCAGTATCGATTTTTCTGATACGGCGAGTCAAACGTCTTCGGCGCTGGACGCCATGACAACAACAACGAGCTCGCGGTCAGAGCCGCCACGCTCTCCGATCAGTAGCATCCGAAAAAAGAGGCGAGCCCGGGACGGTCCAGAGCCAGTTTTTGCAACTTTACGCAGGGGCGGCCGCTAGACTCGTATGCTTGGATCCTCGTGATTTTTCACGGTTGTCGTCTTGGGGACTCAGCCGGCGGAGCTCCTCCTATAACTACACGGACACTACCCCAGTAACCAGTAGTTTCGATCAGTCTGTCTACATCCAATTGTGCAAGCGAGCACGCTCAGCCAACAGAACTGCATACCCTATGATAGCCCCGGTCCAAGGTCGCGATAGTGACAGATCGCCCCCACCCCCCTTTGCTTGCGCCACCCCTCATAATCCCCTGGCAATGTACTGTATTAATTATACCGTCGGTTGACATTGATCCACTTATTCCGTAGCTTTTAAGTCCAAAAATAATACCCAATCACATCATCCATGCTATGATGAAAGCGGAGGAATCGCATTCTGTCCTTCTGATGAGCTGTGCTGAAGAAATATGCCGGTGATAAGGCGGACACCCCCTGCATAGCCTGGGGACAGGAACCGAGAAACTTAACTCAATCGACACACTTAGCCCTCGTGCCGCAATAAACCCTGATCGGGCACGCCTCGAAAATGGCCGTACACGAGTACAAGGGTTGGATTTTCAAGCTGTCGCCATCGAGCTGGATAGCCATGATCCCCCGTGCGTCGCACGTAGAGATGTGCGGTGTTCCCATACGCCACCCGAAGCATGACATTCTATGGGCGCACAAAGACCCAGCTGTAAGTAAGTTAAGTACGCAAATAGCCTTGCGAGCGCGAGTATAATAAGCTGGAGAGGCACAACGCCGGTCGGAATCTTGGCGTTGGCGTTCCGGAAGCTGGGGAAAATACAAATAGAGATAGGATCGGTGGGATCTGCGGACGACAATCAAACTCGAGCAGATGTGTTTTGGACTCCGAAAACTCCCGGACTTGATGCGCACTCGACGCAGTCATCACCAGTTCGTATGACGATGGAGTCCTTGGAGTGAGTCGCCAGAGAATGAAGACTGGTTTGATCAGATCAGGATCAGAACAACGGCTAATTGCTTTTTTGTTGGGGCCTTATTTTTTATTTACCGTGGGGGAATATCGTCACCCCACCTACTTTCGCCAAGGGGCTCTATATTTTACGCAGCTATAAAGTCGAATAAATTGTAAGAACGGACTAGCGAAGCACTCCAGTCCAGAGTTCTACAGGTCAGATTTTACCAGACTGTGATATTATTTGACAAATACTTAAACGGAGAAACGCGAACTAATTACATCATCAGACAACCGCACCTCTGCAAAAATCGACTTTTCATTTTCTGTAGCTTCAACAACACATCGCAGCTACTTAATATTGTAGATACTAATAGAAGAACTAATATCCTATACAATGGTGATTTTTTCTTATTTCTTGTTTTGGCTTCTAGGGTGCACGACCGACTTCACCCCCTGATGCTTAAGTATAATATCCATGTGATATCATCACATATGTTCCTAATCGAGCACAGCGCTCGATTACTCGATTAATTACTCGATTATCAACGGCCTCAGCTCCCGGCCCGCGAATCGGGCCGTGATTTCCACGCACGTCCACCCCCGAAATGGGATGTGCGTCATTCGTCTGACACCTGACACCAAGGTGGACCACGGCCCGACTCGGACACCAAATTAACGATTCCTCTCAATTGCAACCTTGATTGCAACAACGCCGTGGAAGAGTCAACTCCATGGTGGCACGTGTAAACGTAACAACTTGAGAGAGGCCTCGTAGGTGAACAAGCGAGTGAAAGTCGGAATCCACGCGAAGACCCACGCGAGACAAGACGCGAGAACACAAGTTGAGTTTGGAGAGGCGAAAGTGCGAGCTTTCGAGCGCACAAAGTACATGGAGGACTTCGAGAACAAGTGGACGATGAGCCTGAAGTCGAAGGGGTAAAGTCTCTTATCTATTACTACTAGCAGTACTATTTGTAAATGTTAGCCCGAGGAAAATGAGGAAGTTCAAGCCCATTTATGAACGTGCGCATGGTGGACTGCTCGTTATCTAGGAAGTAGGGTATATATAAAAAAGAGATGGAAAAGATACGGTGCCGAAATGGAAGCAAGGAGGGAAGCGTCAATCGTAAACACATGTATAGTCTTGGCAGTTGAAGCCATTCGGACACCGCGCACTCGCGCTTGCTCGGTGGATGTATAAACAGAAAAAAAACAAGGGATCGATAAGGGTCCCGAGGCAATAATCAAACGATACGAGCAATACGAATCACGTATTGTGCAATCCTTGGGCGATGACGACTTTCCGCTTGACTTTCCGACTTTCCTGAACGGTCCGCATGGTCCGAGGTGGGCTTGGGCGGAGTTGGGGACGGGCACTTGGGACGCCGGGCATCCCCTTGGGAATCCCTCTTGGCCTCCCTGCAGGTCATTCATACACCGTAGGACAATATTATGAGACCCTGTACCTCAGGCCCACTTCTCGGACTAAAGAATAGTGGCCACCCCAAATGTCGTAACGACCTCGGAGGGGGGCCATCTTGGGGGCCATTTCTTGGTTTTGACCGTTGGTCTTTGCCATAAAAATACACGTGGGAGCCACTACCACGTTTGTCGAGGTTGCTCGTCTGGCATTGTGCCGTTCGGTACTTAAGTCACACCGAAAGCGTTTTATACTAATGCTCCCGGTGAGGTTCGGTTGCGGTCGCACCCGCAACAAGTGTGAGTGTGTCGCACGCACATCCTTCGGGTACTGCATTCGTCTGGAATGAAATTACTATATTCCCGCGAGTTTCGCACGTCCATGACGCTTCTGTGCCTGCAAGCAGAACTTCTTGCCTTCCACAACGTAAGTGGGCTTTTCTAGGTCCTTCGACTCGAGGACCCGTTGGGTAGTGTCACTACTCACGGAAATGCATATCCGAGTACTTAGTAACTCTCGCTCCTCGATTGGACCAATACATTATCGAGATCCTGAGTACGGTAAATGGGCAGATTTTACATGCGCACACATGGTGTCATACATTCACCCAAAGGGAAAATTCGATGTGGACTCCCTACTTGCGCACTATCACCGGTTTAGTTGAGGCCATAAGTGATATAGGAAGGACCCAATGTCCGCCGCAACTTGAAGGTATCTGTTTAATCTTATTCCAAATACGGCGATCCCATCATTCCTTCGGTCTACGCACTGTAGTACTTGGCAGTGTAACTTGTTGTTTAAGTACAAGTCCAGTCGACTCATGGAGGGAACCCTTACCATAGAAAGGTATTTGCGTTGTAGCCAGTGCAACGGATAACGGATTCACACGGACCTCTTCCAGCGCTAACCTTAAACGGAATTCGCCCGTACTGTCTCCCTCATCTGGATGTTCTCTACACATATACGAATGAGACACATACAGAACTATTGAGGTTCAAGCGGTCGACAATTTAGTCCAAGGCAGTTCTGGGCGGCTCAATCAATCCATAGCGCTGATGTGGTGTCCCTATTTTGGGAAACAAGGTTTGTGAGCGAGATGATGCTCGACCAAAAAGGGAGCGTGGCCCTGGGTCCTTCTGTGCCAACTTATGCTTACTATACCTCGTGCTCAATTGCTGACACAAGGTACCACCCAGACTCCACATATATATGATGGTCCATTACAACCTGTCAGTCCGCCCTTTTCCTACAAGACCGCAATTCTTTCTATTCCCCCATGATGTCGGTCTCCCAGATGCCCTCATACGCCCCACCTCCCTACACGGGCGGCCCCCCCAACGAACGGTCTTACGGTGCAATGGAGCAACACCAGAGTAGTTCGCAGATACAGTCGTCAACCGCGCCCCGACCCCGCCCAATGCCTCCCATGCCTCTTCGCGTGGTAAATCTCAGCCCGCTATCAGAAATTCGACCCGGGCCTGACGTGGGCCCTACGCGTTCCGACGCTCTCACTCCCCACTCTGAGATCCCACTCCAGCCCCAGCGATCTACGTCCCCACATTCATCCTCATCACCTTCCCTGTCATCTCCATCTGCGACTTCCCCTTCGTCTTCGCAATCCGCATATTCCCCGTCATCGCCGTACCCATCATCTCCCTCAAAAGGCCAGGCCTTCAAACGCCGGCTCAAGATTAACCCGCTTTCTGCACTCCGGTTGTCCGGAGCGACCCGACGAGCGACCGCCCAGATTGCAGAGCATGCGGCGCGACAAGCGGCGGAACACGCGAGATACGAGGCCGAGCTTGCCAGGCAACGCGAGGCTGCGGCGGAGGCTGCTAGGCGAGCTGCGGAAGAAGCTGCCAGGATCGAGCAGGAGAGAGCCATGCGCGTGGCCATGGCGCAAGAGGAAGCAAAAGCCCACGTCCAATCGTACTTGCAGTCGTTTCTCTCAAGCGACCCGCCATCCGATGAGGAGCTCAGTACCGCTTTCTTGACATGCGCCGAGGCTTGCAAGGTGGTCGGCCTGGAATTCGCCGCAGTATTGCAGGAACCATTGATCGAGGAACGACCGCCGATCTATTGGGCCATCCTTAATCGGCCTACGGCGTATGGAACTGATAAAGCAGCTTACGACTCGTTTGTATTCGCATTGCTGGGGGCTTCTCAGCCTCTCAGCTCGTCGACCTACGCTGCTGTCCGCCTCGCATGCACGACGGCTTCCGACAACACCCTTCTCCAGCGTCTGTTCCGGCACGTCCCGGAACTTTCACCCTTATCGCCAAGCGACGCAATGCTGTTGGCCCCCCTGAACGAAACTGACCTTGTGGAAGTCATGGAGACCCGTGACGGCACCGGGACATTCATTGCACATATCAGAATTCTGAGGTTCCGACTACGTATGCGTGTATCCAAGTGCGTTGTCGTCGAGTTTGTCGCGTCAGGTGCGTACCTCTAGTGTGCTTGCGAGGGGTATCCCCATACTCACTTTTTATGCAGAGAGGATTTGGGCCCTCAGATTTGCTGTGGTCGTCGAGACCTCAATGGACGGTCGAACAGAGACCAAGTGGCTTCTGTCGCTCGAATTGGGAGAGCAATCGCAAGTAGTAGCTGTCGACGCGGACCTTTTCATCGAAGGGTCCACTTTGCAACCCTTGGATAGTCGTGACTTCGAGGACCCACTTCTCTGCGTCTCATTTGGTTCCACCACCTCTGAGCTATGGCCAGGACGCGATAACGGAATCACTGTCCGACTGGACGACGGACCAATGGGTCCCCATTTAGTCAATGAGTACGTCACGGTACTTGCTTCTTTGTGTCATTCGACTGACCGATTTTTTTACGCGTAGGTCGTCAGTCCTCGTTGATTCAAATGGGACGTTGTGCGCGCAGCTCAATGCAAGACTGGCTCGACCAGTGCTTCCCGCGTTGGTCGAGGATACGTCGAGTATGATGTCTCCACCACGATCACTAGAAACGCCCTTCTCTGAGATTTCGTACCCTTCATCTTCATCGATCAAATCCAAGAAGGCGAAGAAGCGACCCAAAGATCCGAAAGTCTATACGTCGTTGCGGAGAGGCGGCCGGTAGATCGAAGAAGGTGACCCCGATTTCTTCAAAACTGTAGGGCTAGACCGTGGGTTGTTTCGTTAGTTTCGTGGACAGTTCCATCCGAGGTTAACTTGGACCAGTTTGTTATCTGCCTTTTTTGCAAAATGCGGCGTTCGTGCTTCAAGCCGTGGGCATTCGATTTTTTTTCAGGTCAAGGGGTAGTTCGTTCGCATGATAGCAAATATGGTGCATTTGTCTCCAAGTTCCGGAGGTGTGTCCCTGCGAGCTCGCGGCGTCATATTTCATTATTCTCCTGGCGCCCCACGACGATGGAGGGCGCGTAGCCGTCGAGTGGCGTCTCCTCGGGTAGCCGGATCGTTGGTTTTTTGACGAATTGACTGTCGCACTGCCTATCCATCAAAATCAAATTACTTGCACACGAGGATCGTCCAAGTCACCAAGTCAGTCACCGGCGGAGTTATCTGAGTCGGGCGACACAAATGGTTTTGCCATGAGAGTGTTCTCGGGCCTGGTTTTTGGCCCCCCAGTCATTTATCCCCCCAAACCTTGGTTATCTGCCTTATCAATGTATTCGTGCCTTATGGACATGGCAGTTTTTTGGCGCTCGAACACTGGCTGCTCTACAAATACAGTATCCACGTTACTGGACCAATTCCTCCGTCGTTGGTTTGGTTCTGACGTGCACGGGTCCAAGGTCCCTGGCGCGAACATTCAAGCGAACTGCAGCACGCTATGGCGTATATGGGGAACGGCGCTTAGCAAATGCAAACCGATCAGGGTCCAAATATGTACGTAAATATAGCCGTTCCTGACTGTACTGTACGTCCACTGTAAGTGAGATATGTATTGTATGACAGCCTTAATTGAATTGCTGGTATTAATACATCGCGGTAACGTGGTAATTGTTCGGTGGGTCGTATACACAGTAAGTTACTGTCTACCCAGGCACGAGTTTCTTGTGTTGTGAGCATGAATGGAAAATATGGGGCCAGAGATGCCTCTACCACCTACGTTCTTCTATCGTTCTCGTCAACTCATCTTCCCGACGTCAGTCTCAACTCTCCTCTCGTCTGTAGCTTTCGCGAACCGGACCGCCAGGCTCGCCAGTTGCTCCGATTCGCACAAACACATCCTACCTGCTTAGGAACCCCTCAAGGTCGGACCGAAGCGCTGTTCCTCCTCCCCCAACTTATTCGGCGCCTCCACCACCTCCCCGTGCCCTGGCCATTCGTGCATCACCGCTTGGTCTGATATGACTCACCACTACTGGCTATTTAGAGCAACTCGAATTAAAATGTTGCGACGAAGGCTGTGGAGCTACTATTAGGCTGGCACGATCGGGAGAAGACCGAAAAGCCATTGCACAGGAAGAAATGGAGAGGGCAGTGCTCTCTGAGCCTTCCATTGAGAACGACCGCGCCTTGGGGGCAGCTGCGCGAAGACGTCAACTTTTTTTTTTTTGCTTCGTTTCCTTTCGGGTGCCCCGCCGTCGTGCCGGAACAAGACGTCGCCCCAGACGTGCTGCTGTCGCGCGGGCCCGTGGGCATCTCGCTCGGCCCTGCTCCTCCTCACCGGCGTAACAAGGTGTGATGTGTGCAGGTTGGCGTCGGACAGCCAGGGGCGGGGTTTGCACCGTTTTTGGAGTACAGATGTCGAAGGGGGCACTTCGAAGCGCACATCCAACTTGTGCACGCATGCGCGTGTACAAACAGGACCATCTCCCTTCCGCTGTTTTCCGCCTTTTCTTTTCTGACGGCGGTGACTAGTGCTAGACTCGGAGCACGAAACTTTCGATGGGCCAGATCTGTCAGGCCCTATCAAGGCATGGAGGGTGACATTCGGCTTCGGCAAGCATGATTCGCCAACAAGGGTCGACGCACAGCTTGTTTTCAATAGCCATTCGCGCTAACCAAAAACAGTGGTGTTTAACCCCGCTCAAGTGCAGAATGAGGGAGTTGGATCCTGGACAATTAGACGAGACGAGATCAGTCAGTATCGTCTGGGATAAGTGCACGATTGGGGCGCACCAGGTTCATTCGCAGGGTTCTGGCAGCTGTCCCTGCTCACAGCTTTGTAGTTGTTCGTCGCTTGGATACATCTGGCATCGACTCGGAAGCCACAGTATGCTTATGAGACCCGTTGCGGATAATAGCTGTGTTGTATGCTGAATGTCTGGCACATATTACCATTTATATTTGCTAACATGTACTCGGCGGGGGGGGGGTTCATAAATCCGATGGGTTGGATGGAATCACAACGGAACAAAAAATAACAAGATGGCCCTCCACGATGTCACCCTAGAGTCCATGAGGCAGCCAAAATAGTGTTCAATCACTGAACACTCAGTGAGAGTGAGCCAAGAAAGACCAATGCCTGACTCACTGATAGAGATATTATTATTATTCGCTCCTGTCATCACTAAAGAAACTATCCTGGACGATGGGCGTAGCTGTTGTAACTTGTCCTCGGTGCCTCTTGTGTTTAGCTTTTTTTGGATGCTTCTCAGGCGTTTCGGAGTACTTGTCAAGCCGAGTCGTGGGGTCGTCCCGTCGTCGATTCGCGGGCACTCCCGCTGGCACAGACACGTTGCCCCGCTCCTCCACTTCCTCGTCAGTGTCCTCGTTTGCGCCGCTATCCCCCTCTCCTTCAAAAAAGTCGTCCAGCACCTCCAAGTCTTGCCGCGCCTTCCCTTTTCCTTTCGTCCCGAGGTTCTTTGTTTTCTTACCAATGACACTCTGCCACAATTCACTGGGGCCCTGTTGGGCAGGTTGCTTGCGCTCCAGGGTCTCAGGCTCGCTGGCCATCTCGCCCGCGCGCATCTGCCCGCGTACCCATTCCCGAAGCGCTTCGCGCTTGCCGTCCGTAGCACTCGAGCTTCCCACTGAATGAACGGGAGCTGCGGCACCCTCCGTCTGCCGCACATCGGGAGGGAAAAGCGAGATGTATTTTTCCAGTCTTGGGTAATTCTGCGGAGGCGCTCGATAGCATCGTCAGCATCCGACACATAGATGTTTGAGAGACGTACCAGAACATAATTTATATCTACCCTTAATTCGAACAGCTCGGCCCCGAGGGCCTTCCGCACTTTGGAGGATACCCCATCTTCCTCCAGCCGCTTCTTAGTTTGCTTTATTTTACGAATGAGTTTCTGACGATCTAAGACCTGATCGTAAGAGTGCCAGGTTTTCCATGACCCAGGACACGCACCGAAAAACTTGGCCTTGTGGTACCGCGTGGCTAGAGCACGCTCCTTGTTAGCTTTTTCCGCGGCTACAAGGTCTGTTTCAAGAGCCTTTAGTTTTCGCTCCGACTCGACTCGGACGTCAGCTGCGAGGCCCTCCTAGTACATGTCAGCATGCGTTCGATACGAAACATATTTCGCGGTCCCCCGCCCGTACCTTCGCGAGGAGGCGTCGAGTCTGCCTGAGCGCGGACTTGATCTTTGAAACGCCAAGTGGTGCATCTTCACTCTGCATCCTCTTGTGCTTCCGCGATTTGATTTGATTCGACGTTGAAACGTCCTCATTTTGCGAGTCTTTGGAGCGAATGGGGGCCATCGCCAACGAACTGAAGTGATTGCAAGCTTGAAATATTATGTAATCAGAGTTGCGTGATTTGCGATGCCCGATCCAAATCTTGTCCGCACCACAAAACTTGTACAGTAATCGCGACTTGAACTTGCGCGACCGTGGTACTGTCCCGGGCGTTTATATTCAATTGATTCATCATGAAGAATATTTCTCTCTCGGCTATCTGGCGCTCTGTGATCCCGGATGTCAACATCACCACCGTCGCTGTCGACGTCGACAATGCGTGCCTATGGATCGCATCGGAGCGACTGAACGCTGATGCAGACACCGAGATAGATGTTTACAAACGACGACTTCCGAGCGGTTCAGACGAATTACAAGATGTGAGTGTACTATTTGCATTCATCGCTCTACAGTCCCTCCTGGCTTCTCCAGTCAGGCGAGAGATCGGTCCCACGAAGACATAACAGAGATTCACCGTTGACATAGATAGCACCCGCTGAACTCTTAGCGAAATTCATATCATCCACGAGCCACGTTATTCCGGAGTCCTTTTCGCAAGTGACTTCCCTGAAGAGCATTCCGGGAGAGGAGTTGCTCGTCATCGTCACGCGTGGTGGAGATATCGCATCGATGAAGCTAGATAATCCGGAGTCGCAGGCAAGACCGAGACCACCCGTATGCTGGCGCTTTGATTACCTTTGCTGCTAGTTCGAAATAATAGGCTCTTTCGAAGACGGGATCCAAGCAGCTGCGTGGAGCCCAGACGATTCATTACTCATCCTTGTCACGGGTACGTCCAGACGCTGTTTCCTTCAATTGGGAAAACCCAACCCCGCACCTTATTCAGGAGATGGAAAGTTGATTGTTATGACTCCCACTTTCGATGTTCTTCACGAATCAGTTCTACACACCGACGAGTTCGGTGAAGGTAAAGAGACCTTCTCATCGCTCGTCGATTCCTGTACCAAAGTTTCACTTAGATGCACCCATAAACGTCGGATGGGGCTCCAAACAAACCCAGTTCCACGGTTCGCTTGGCAAAACCGCAGCTCAGGCCCCAGCCGCTCCCTCATCTTCTGTTGGCGTCTCGCCTGACGACGACCTCCTCACTCGCATATCTTGGCGGGGTGATGGCGCGCTGTTCGTCGTCTCGGCTGTTTCGTCATCATTCGCTGGTGCCGTACTTCGCCGGCGCGTGCTCCGGGTATACAATCGCGACGGCGTGCTACAGACCACAGCGGAAGCGGTCCCAGGGCTTGAGCACCCACTGTCGTGGCGCCCATCCGGCAACCTCATTGTGAGCACGCAGCGATTCGGAACCTTTCCCGGTGGAGGAAAAGGCCGTGAGGGTAGACATGACGTCGTGTTCTTTGAGAAAAACGGTTTGAGACATGGAGAGTTTGGACTGCGACACAAGACACCTGGCGCTGGCAAAGCCGATGTGCAAGATAGGAAGTGGGGCTACAAGGTGAAGGAGGTTTGTTGGAGCGCCGATTCGACTGTGCTTCTGGTCTGGATAGAAGACGCCGTCGATATTGGTGAGTCCTATTATTGTACATCATAAATGATCCTTACGCGCTTAGTCCAACTCTGGACAACCGGAAACTACCACTGGTACCGTTTGAAATATTGGATAAACTTGCCAGTACATTGATGTCCAAGCAGGTATCTCAAGCAAGAAATTGCAGCACCGCCCACTTCAGAAGGCGGGAGGTTCACATCAGTTACTTGGCACCCCGAGAATGCCCTCCAGATACTGCTCACGACGAAGAGTCCGTCGACGTATCTCTCTTTCAAGTAACCATTTCGCTCATAATTTTGACTTCTAGCGGAGATTATCTCGCACTCTTATCGTTGGGAGACTTGCGCCGCCACGGCAAGAGCCCCCAATGACACTGGGACAGTTGCCGTCGTAGACGGATGTGGGCCAGTCTCTTTTCCATTCAGTTACACTTGTGACTTCTATCGTAGCTTCCGTCCTCCTCACACCCTTCAGAATGCAAAATGTCCCGCCCCCCATGTCTTCTCACAGGCTCACCCTCCGTCCTTCGCCATCAGCACCGCAGAGAACCTTGTCAACTCCCTCTCATCTTTCGTTTTCGTCCTCAGAAGATATTATAGCAGTCCTGTGGGAAACAGGGTACGTCGAGCTGTGGAACCTGTGCACACTACTCGAATTTGGGCGGGGACCCGTGATGACACCTGAGCTCGTTTGGAGCGGAACTCTCCATGGCGCACGATTTCGAGAGATCTGCGCGTGGACAAACGTTCCTGGAGGTGCTACTGCACGCATAGCGGCCGTTGGCGCAGAGAATGGCGGAACCGACGTGCTGCGGGTTCTTGACATCCGACAGGAAAGCACTGATACTCTGAAGACTCCACCCCTTGAGACTTTGGGGTGGCGCTTGGCTATCACAGAAGGGGCGGTCGTAGTTCATCGTAACGGCAAAGTATACGAATGTGCGTAAATAGCCCCTCATGCTGACATTCCTGTCCTGACACCCCTTACAGATGACAGTGATTCTAGTCAGCTTAATCTCCGCGTCGAGTTCGGATTACCCTGTGATGTCGTAAGAGTTATTGACATCCCGCGGCCTTCTTCGTCCTTGGCAGCGACCTCCCTGTTTCTTGGCCTCACGCGCTCTGGCACCCTTTTTTCGGCTGCACCGTCTTCTCCGCGTACACTTGCGCAGAATGCAAACTCCTTTACGATTTCTGGAGACCTCGTGGCATATACTACTTTATCACACGAAGCGCATTTTATTCCTGCCTCGCTTCTTGCCACCACAGACGCCAATACTGGTGTGGAAAGCGAACGGCGTCGTGTCGAGCGAGGCTCTCGAATCGTCACCTCCGTCCCGAGTGCAATGAGTTTGGTACTACAGATGCCACGTGGGAACCTTGAAACCATAAACCCCCGTCCGATGGTCATGGCTGCCATCCAGGCGGACGTCGACGCGTGAGTGTCCCCTCCCTTCGTGATATGGATAATTGTGATGACGGGGTACGGAAAGAGGTAATTACCGCAAGGCGTTTTTGGCGTGCAGGAAACATCGTATCGATCTTAACGTCATCGTGGACCGGGACCCCAAATTGTTTAGAGAGCGGCTGCCCTTCTTCATTGAACAAGTCGGCGATGTAGACTACATCAACCTCTTCCTGACAAACCTCGCGTTCGTAATCCTCTCTGAAGGTTCTGGCTGGCATTTATCAAAGTTCGTAGGCAAGGTTCGCAACCTGCAGAGGTGATCTCTGAGCTCTGCGACACCGTGAGAAAAGAACTCGAGTCGCGAGACATGGAAAAATACATCAACTCAATATTAACCGCATACGTCGTCAAACGCCCCCCAGATCTGGAGGCCGGACTTCGTGTTCTTTTGCAACTTCGAGGTACAGTGACGTCACTCCAATTTTTTTCGGCGCTTCCTCCTGATGGTTCATTGTCGACCAGAACGCGTACCATCAGCTGTTGAGGACGCTGTAAAGTACATTATCTTCCTGGTCGATGCAGACACCTTGTTCGACGTTGCTCTTGGGATGTATGACTTCTCGTTAGTGCTCTTGGTGGCACAGCACGCACAGAAGGTACTCTTGATTATTTTATCGCCTCGTCACATGATGCTGAGATCGTTCAGGACCCTCGAGAATACCTCCCGTTTTTACGCGAGCTCCGTGCTTTAGAAAAGTACTACCAACGATTCCGGATCGACGACCATCTTAAACGATACAAAAGCGCCTTGCGAAACCTCAGTCTTGCTGGTATGTCGAATATTTAGATTTCTCTCCTATGGTAACTTACGACGAGCATCCCCAGGATCTGAACGCTTTTCTGAGGTCAAGGCGTACGTAGAGAAGCACCAGCTTTACGAAATAGCTCTGGGGATTTTTGGCGAATCAGATCAACTTCGAGTGCGTGGGGTTCATCTGGATCGGTCACGTTTATTAAGGGTGGACCCAAGGACATTCTGGACATATACGGAGATTGGCTCTTCGAACGCCGAGAATTCGGCCAATCTGCTCTGGGTAACGCGTGGTGTTCTGTGTCCGGAGCTTGGCTTACTAACGAGACGTAGTCTTCTTGGACGCGGAACAGCCACAAAAGGTCTTGGCTGCGTATGAGAAGGCGCATTCATGGCGAGAACTATTTGAGTTTGCTCAACTGCAGAAGATCGAGCCCGAGGACATCGTCGCGATGGCATACCGCGTTGCTGGTGCGTACCTCTCCCCAAGAAATGGGCTTGTGTGTTTTAATGTGACCTTACAGAGGATTTGACCTCGAAGAAGCGCTACACTGAAGCCAGCCAAGTCCTTCTCTGTTACGCCGAAGACGGCCGCGAAGCCGTCATTGCCCTCGTCCAGGGGAACCAGTTCTCCGAGGCGCGCCGTATTGTGAGTTACACGTCTCCTTTATTGTCACTATCACGCAATATGTGTTTCTAGATAGCTCTGCACGGGCTACCAGAGCTCCTCGAGGAGATCATCGACCCGGCGGTCCTCGAAGCCCGGGCTCAAATCACGGACGACCTCACCGAGATGCGTGAGCAACTACAGAAGCAAGTCGCGCGTCTGCGAGAGCTGCGCATCAAAAAACTCGAAGAGCCAGGTTAATGCCCAAAGCATTATTTGTTTTTGCCCCCAATCTCACTCATCCCCAATGTCCTCGCAGAGGAGTTCTATGGCACGGAAGACCTCGCGGTGCACAACGTGGACGTGATGACCGACGCGTCCGCGTTCACCGCGTTCACGCGCTATACCGTCGCGCCAACCTCGTCCGCCCCATCACGCGCGACAACGAAACGCAGCTCGCGCTCAAAGCGCAAGATGGAGCGCAAGGTCAGCTCGGGGCGCAAGGGCACCGTCGACGAAGAGGAATACCTGCTCAAGTCGCTCACCAAGCTCGCGGGCAAGCTCTCTGAAGCGCAAGGTGCGTCGTCCCCTCCCACCCATTTAAAAAATATAACGCATACGACGAGTGTATCCCTGCCAGACGAGGCCGCGGCGCTCGTGCCTCATTTGCTGCGGTTCACCTCCGTACACCGGACTGCCGCGAGCGAGTTGCAGAATGAAGTGGCCGCGCTCTCGCGCGAGATTGCCGAGGCGTTCGACGAGGCGTGGCCGGCGCCGACCGAGGGTACGGAGACGGCTGCGGAGCCCGCCGCGGATAGCTGGGCGGCGCGGATGGCTGAGAGAGAGAAGGAACGCGAGCGCGCCGTCAAAGCGATTGCCAAGCCGGAGCTGCGCGCGCCCGAGTCGTGGCGCACGCGACTTGTCGATGCTACTGCGGCACCTGGAGCCGCGGGTATAAGCTGAAAATTCCAATATTTTGCATGTAGAATACAGCGTTACAGGTCTTTGGTAGATCTAACTATGGGTTGTGTAGGCGAGTGGGACGTGCATGTGCATGTCTAATTATAAGGCCAATATAAAGGAGAGAATTTAAAGTGGAGCGAAACGAAGGGACAAAGCGGAGTCCTCCGACTCAGCTCAGATGGGATGCAAGACCTAAGCGCGAATGTACTCCACGACGGGCACGCTGGCTAGGTCAACGTCGTCGTATTCTGCGTGACGGCTGTCGTACCAGAACGCGATCAGCTCATCGCTGTCGGGAAAGATCGCCGATCTGGAGCCAGAAAACACCAGCCTCGCGAGTTCGTCGCCTTCGGGCCGCGGGAGGGAGAGGTGGCACCCAAAAGGGCGGCAGCCGCTTCCTATATCTGACCGGCGATCCACGGCAGCAGCACAGAGCGAGGACGACTCATTTCGCTTCGTGCGCTCGTCGAGTACCGAGGGCCTAGTTAATTTGGATGTGAGTCGAACTGCAAAGTGGGAGAATACACACGAAAAAAAGTTTTTACCGCGCGATAAGGCGTAGCACCTCGGGGGCGTGCGCACCGTCTATGAAGAACGTGGCCTGCGTACGCAGCGCGTCGAGACGCGCCCAACGCTCCGCGTCGTCGTGGTGCTTGTCCGGCCATATGCCATCGAGGTACATCTGCCATCTGCGCGCCCACAAGGCGCTCCATTCTTCCGGGTCAGCGTCGACGATCGTACGGATCATGTCGCCGTGGTCCTCGGCGCCCCAGCCGCCGTCGCTGATGCGGGCCACGCAGGGGGCACCCGCGTCGCCACAACGCGCACGGACGAGGACGGACGTCGGGTCGACGTTTTCGTGGTGCAGGAGGAAGCCGGTCGGCTGTGATTGGGAGAAGGGTGTTGGAGCCGCATTGACACGCGCGATCTGTAGCGGCGACAGCTGTCAACGGATGGATATGGAACAAGTGGGCAGTTTGCGTACTTGCCATGTGCCGGGCCGTGCTGCCGTTCGAAAACGCCATGGAGACGAGGACGACGCAGAGGCCGCTAGGGTGGCATTGGCCCTATCCCGGACGCCAGACTTCATCCCTGAGACAAACGCAGCTAGCTGGCCCCAAACGACCTCGCCTGTATGCACGTACACGTCAGAGATATATGGTAACCAGGACACGCGGGGTGACGCGAAAGACGCGTTCATGACGGATGACGTACCGCTCGTGATTTCAAACGACCCTAGCAGTTTGCAAACATGCGCGCGTCTCGCGCTCCGCCAGTGCGGATCGAAGTCGTAAGCATGTTCTCGCAGGCGAACTTCGTCCATGCTGGGCTGCATGCGAAGGCCTACCTCGAACGCCGGCCGGCGCAGACGGCCGTCAGCAAGGGCGCGGCTCCGGACATTAGCGACGCGTTTCTCGAGTAGGTGCCAAGACGGGTGCTTGGCGAGGATGCGTGCACGAAGCCCCGCTGCATCCATCGTGCTGAATGAATTCCAGTGGATACACCACACGAATGCGATCGCCTCGATGATCTCCTCGTCCGACGGGATGTGTGAGCGTGGCGATGGGGAGGCATCTGGGGGAAGCGCACGCCAGTCGGTGCGTCTGTCCAACGAAAGAGGTGGTGGTAGATGGAACGACGTTATGGTCCCGGGAGTGGAGAGACCTTTTGATGAGCGCGACTCGGAATCCTTGGGGAGCGTGGACATGAAGGAGATGGAGAAGATGAGAGAGAAATGGAGACCTGTCTCTGAACCAGACAGCAAGTACTTGCAGGGACACTAGCCGAGGGGGTCACACCCATCAATTATTTGTCCGTCCCTCACGATCCCCAAGAGTACTTTGCCTCATCCGTCTTTTCAGACTCAGCGGGTCGCTGACAACGTTAACCGAACGCGTCGCGAACGAATATCAAAACGCGTGGATAAGCTGATGCGCACGTGAATCAAATCATTCCTGCCACACCAGGGCCAACGACCCCCCTGTCCACGAGCGCATCCAGCTCTTCCGCTGACAGCCCAAGCTCCCCGCACAAGATCTCCTCGTTGTGAGCCCCAAGATCCGGTCCTGCCCACCGCGTACGAGCATGCACGCCCTCCAGCCTCGGTGCGACGCCCGGCATCTTCACCGTCCATCCGCTCTCGTCCGCGGTACCATGTGCCTGTCCAGGAACCCAGACGGGCTCCACCGCGCCACGCTCCCGTACCTGCTCGTTCGTGACGATGTCGCGCACGCTCGCGACGCGCCCTGCAGGCACCCCGATTTGGTCCAGCGCGCGCAGCACATCGTTCCGGGTGCGCGCGCTCGTCCAGGCCACTATTGCGTCCTCGATCTCGACTCGCCGCGCGACGCGGTGGTGGTTCTTCGCGAACGCTGGACCCGTCAGGTCGGCACGACCGATCGTGTGCATCAACCGCTCGTACATCGAATCTGCATTTGCGCCAATGATTACGTAGTCCGGGGGTGAGCCGGGTGCGGAAGTGCAGGGGTACGCGCCGGTTGGCACAATCCCCGTGACAGACGAGCCGGATGGGCTACGCACGACGCCCTTGCGATCGAATTCCGGGATGATACCCTCCATCAAATTGAGCATGCTATTCTCGTTGTCAACGACTTCGATACACGGCAATATGCGGAAGACATTTCTTTTTTTGTCTCCTTACCTTTCCATGATGCTCACATCCACTGTCGTTCCTTCGGCGATGCCGCGATCTTCCTTGGCACGTCGTGCAAGCAGAGCTAACGCCGTCCCAAAAGCCGCCGTCAATCCAGCTACCGAGTCGCCGAGGCTGATGTTCGGTCTAACTGGTGGCCCACTGAGCTCGCCCGTCTTCCCGTCTGGGAAACCATTTATGAAACGAAAGCCGGCCTCGGCCTCGCAGACACTAGCGTAGCCGGGGCGGGAAGACCAAGGTCCCGTTTGACCATACCCGGAGACGCGTGTGAATATGAGTCCCGGATTGGTCGGACGTAGCTCGTCGGGACCGAGACCCCATCTCTCCAGTGCTGACGCGTGAGGTTAGCATAGTAGGGAGAAGGGTTGGGGTGCACGTACTTCCAGGTTTGAAATTCTCAAGTACGACATCGGAGCGCTCCGCAAGTCGACGTACGAGTCTGTTTGAGGAGTCGTACTGTTTTTCGAGTCGCAAGGGAAAAGAAACGCACGCGCGACCCTCCTCCTTGCGCATGTCAATCGATACGCTCTTCTTGTTGCGTGCGAGACTCCGAAACCATGGGCTAGTGCCATCGACGTCGAGTTCGCGCCAACCACGCAACGGATCGCCAGTATTCGGCGGTTCAACCTTGATGATTTCTGCACCGAAATGTCTAAAATCATACGTTCCACCATATCTCCTCTGAGAATGAGAGCATGTGACGCACCCAAGCAACTGCCCCGCGAATGGCCCAGCTATGAGCTGCCCGAGCTCGAGGACGCGCACTCCAGATAACGGGAGACCCGTGCTTGGCGGTTGTGTCGGGGATGGTGTAGTCCTGCCAAGACCGGTGATCGAATCCAGGATACGAAGACGCGGTGGTTATCATCGATAACTCACAACCTGCGACTCGCCACGATACGCGCTCCCAAGCGAGTCGCGAGTATGACCCTGCCCGCACGTGCCCTCCTCCCGAGTCCCCTGAGCCCCATCAGAAATTGGTTCGTCAAGCGGATCGTTCCTCCTTTTCCTTTATTTTCGTATTGGTGGAGAGATGTCGCGACCAGTTGTGTGGTGACCAGTCCAACTTGATCGAATCGATTGGGAGCAAGAGCAAAGGGCTCGGCCCAACCTTTGGCCGAGAGTTCCAGTGATACCGCGCTTATGCATCTCCAAGAAGGACATACGGCCCCGTGCGGGGTGGACTGTCGCAAAGCTTATCACAGACGACCTTCTACACGCATGATTTTTATGTCTGCAAGGCCTTGACACCATGTAACTGTGGTCCATCTTGGTTCACATATAACGCGCTAGTCACGAGGAGTTTGTAATGCTAGAATGCGGAACCTGCAAAACACCAGCAATGCCGACGTCTGAGTACCAGCAGATCCTGGGGGTGGCGCATGTGAACACAAGGTGGCATACGACTCTCGCAAGGGATCACATGTACATGACCGATCGATAGACGGATAGTGTCATAGCGATGAGAGATGGCTAGTAATTAAAAGAAAAACATAACAAAACGACTATGAGTACAGTGGGGTATGAGATACAAAGATCACTGATGGCAATAGATCGGATGAAGAAAACGTGCACGTAAAATTTTCTCGTCTTATGGCGCGCCGTCCGGTGGTATGTCAATCAAGTCTACGCATCGCAAAATAATCAGCGTTTTACTCGGAAAAAACCTCTCCTCATTACTCACCAATTGGTGACGTAAACGTGGTAACCTTTACTCTCAACGTCAGTAACGACATAAACCGGCTAGTCAAAGCGAGGGACGTACGAAGTGGTGCAGGACAGGCTCAGGTAACGTCGTTCTCCTTGACGACGGTGGCGGTCTTTCCAATTCGATTGGAATGTCTGAGCTGGATCGAGTGTAGGCGTGCCTTAAGAATGGTGGTGGTGGCGACGGCGTGCCCTCTCGTGACACCGATTTTGGGGTCCCAGGTAACGAGGTAAGATGTGGTGAGTAGTGCACTGGTGCTTGCGCTAGCTCCGGAGACAAGAAAGCGTCGGGCTGCGACTCAATGGGGGCCGCATTGGAAGCCATGCGGGGGTGGTATCCATTTTCCTTTGTTACAGAGCGAGGGAAGAATATCTTCGAGAGTGTATCAGCGCCCAGGTCACCTGACATGGTGAGAATATATGACGAGTCATACCATCACAGTGATAAGAGAAGATATGACTTGTCCGATCGCGGAAATCATCAATAATATATCCGACCAGAATCTGGTTATGTCAGTGAGTGGATGGGCCAACGCCAGTAGGACTCACAAGCTGCGGTTGACCCTATGTGCTCCGCGGATACCATCCACTGCGAGGATAAGTAGCGGTGTGGAGGCGAGAAATCGAAATACAATCCGGATGAGCTTGTTTCCCCCAGTATCAGTGTCAAATAGAAGTAAATTAGAAGGTAAACCGACATTGAGCTCGTAAAACGTAGCGAGGCGGACGACAACCTCAGGAGCTGCGCCCTCTGCCTTGACATGGCGGAGGAACACCGGAAAGCGAACGAGGACGTAGATGAAGATGACGTTGGTTGTCGAGGAGCTCAGGGTGCCAACGAGAAATATCCATGCATCGATCTGCGTACTTCCGGTCAGAAAGCGAGGATGATGGTGTGAGAAGATAGATGCATACTGTGAGAATGTTATGACGTGCAATCATGGTCGTGAGTGGCATACCGAGTATCGCGGCGGCACAGCCTGTTAGAAGGTTGAGAACAAGTCAAAGTATACGACGAGTGGAGTTGGACGGACTGATTGACCATACTCTGTATTCCCAACTAGTGAACCAGTCGCGTTTCTCGGGGCCCTGGTCGAGGAGAAAGAGCCAAAAGGCGAGTTCTGTGTCCGAGTAGACCTGTCAACGAGTCGAGGTGCAGAAAGGATGTAGACGAACCCTCGAAATGGGTAACTCTTGACCCGACATGGTCAGACAACAACGAATGTCGAATTACGTGACGACCCACTGTTCGAGTGCCCACGCGACGCTAAACACGAAGAACAGCGCAAGAAGCACATGTTGCTCGTTCTTGGGCCACAGATCGGGCGGCTTGGGGAGCACTGAATCGCCAATCTGCACGAGATCTCTGGGAAACCAGGCCAATTCACGCACCTTTATTCTGGGGAAGGACCACGACGAATCCTGTGCGGCGGATTTTCTATCATTTGGATTTCCCCGATTGGATCAGACCCGGAAAAACCCACCTTCTTTGAACTTGAGCGTGGTCATCCCGATGCTGAACAAGATGAACAGCGGTGTCGAACCCAGATACGAATACTGTGATTACGTGTGATCCAAAATGAAACAGAACGACAGACGGGGAATAACGCTACCGTCATAAGACGCCTGAATGCGCCGGGCTGTCGTCCCGCATTCCATCTGAGACATTGTAAACGGTCGTAGCTCCAGAGATGATACAAGAGGAACGCAAGGAACTAGTTCCAGAAGCGTCAATCGTGCAAGAACCGTGATAAAGGGAGGAACACGTACCAGGGAAGAGAGGATCACCCAAGAGAGAAATGCAGTTGGAGAACCGTTGCTCATCAGGTATGGAGGGACACGATGCCGTTGAGCTCAAACTGGGCGTTATTATGTGTCTTGTGTATATGAACTGAGGTCCGAGGAGAGGGGCAAGTTTGGAATCGAAGCTGTCACGATATGCGGTTCCTTATTACACTATCTACTCCTTTTATAGAAGCTTCTGTCACTCGAGCTTGACAAGATAATCAGCCTGACCCTCCGTCTCAACTTTCTCGTCGAATAGATTGATAGACCACTTGGGTGCAAACGACATCGGAGTACCGAACCGGACATGATTATTTTTCCCGATATCGCTGATCTTTTCATAGTCTTCCTTGCTCAGCGCGATCTGCTCAAAGTTTGAGACGATGCGATCTGACGGCCAGTCAGTAGGTAAAACCAACTTGACTTGGGCCACCGCCCGCTCACCTTTCTGTACAGATTTCGGAATCACGGAATAGCCCCGATACACTCCCCAAGCAACAGCACTTGCGCCGTGGTTACGCCAAGCCGGTCAGCTACCTCCTTCACTTCGGGGTAATCCACCAGCTTCGTCTTGCCCTGCACTGTCCTTGTTTTCAGCCTCTAGTCTCCTTATACGTGCCGTACTCACGATTGTTCCCCAGAGGGGAATAGGCAGTTAGATGAATCCCTTCCTTCTTACAATACTCCACCAGGTCATCTTGTGGCAACAGCGGGTGCGCCTCGACCTGGTTCACAGCTGGCCGCTCTCCTGTCGCCTTGATGATCGCCTC